>JACERR010000087.1:107500-125000 GCA_016760335.1 Gastrodia elata
AAGGTATATATATATATTTATATTTGTGTGAGTGTGTGTGTGTGCTGGTTATACATACGCACAATCGTATATAAATATATAGACCCACACACAAATGTGTTATGTACATAGTCGCACACACACACACACTTATATATATGGATGTGTGTGTGTGTATATATGTGAGTATGTATACCCGATACACATGTTTATATATTTATGTATACATACAGACACTCGTATATGATTGAAAGTGTGTATAGCCAAACACACACACACACACACATATGACTGAAAGTGTGTATACCCAACACACACATACACACACATACACACACAAAGAGATTAGTATATATACTAGCATCTATATGCATGTATAGACACACAGACACACACATATACACACACACACATAGATATACCTATACTGATCTCTAGTATATATGAGTGTGTGTGTGTGTATTTTTTTGTTTGTGTGTGTGTGAGTATGTCTATGTGTGCACACACTCATATATAAATGTCTCTATATGTGTGTGTTTACCCAACATACACACACACATATTCATATATACTAATCTCTACACACACACATACAGTACAAACACACACGCTCATATACTTGTATATAACACATGCATATGTGTATTTGTGTTGGATATCCATACTCACAGTCGTGTGAGTATGCATACCCAACACACAAACATAGAGTATATATACCCAACACACACACACTCATAGATATACACACACATACATATAAAGATAAGTATATGTATGTACAACCAAACACACACTCATATATATTGGTATAAAACACACGTATGCATTATATACATATATAGACACACACATATGCGCACACACACGTATGTGTGTGTGTGTGTATTGGATATACACACTTTCACTCCTATATGACTATGTGTGTGTGTTGGGTATTTTGTATGTGTGAGTTTATATGTGTTGAGTATACACACACAAATGTATATAAATATATATAAATATATAGACATGTATGTTGGGTATACATACTCACATATACACACACACACAATCATTTATATAAGTGTGTGTGTGTGTGCGACTATGTATACACACACACACACACACACACACACACACACACACATATATATATATATATACAAATATTATGTATATATAAGTATGTGTGTGTTTGTGTGTATTGGGTATACATACTCATAATAAACACACACACACACACACACACTCATATATACTTATCTCTATGTGTGTGTGTGTATCTGTATATATACATGTATATAACATATATATGAGAGTATCTGTATATTTATATATGGTTGTGAGTTTATATACCTAGCACACACACACACTCACACAAATATATATATATATATATATATATATATATATATATATATATACACATTCATATATATATATAGACACACACCCACACACATCTGTAGATATATATAAATATTGTTGTGAGTATATATACCTATTACATAGAGATTACACACACACAAATATACATACACATACACACAAATATACATACATAGAGATAAGTATATATGAGTGTGTGTGTTAGGTTTGTGTCTATATATATACATATATATATATATATATATATATATATATATATATATATATATATATATAAATATATAGGCACACACATAAATACACACACATGGAGATTAGTATATATCAGCATTTGCCCATATACGATTATGTGTTTAAGTGTGGGTATACATACTCGCACACTCATATATACTAATCTTTATGGTGTGTATTTTTGTGTGTGTGTGTCTATAGATTTATATATATACACATACCCAACATACACACATACACACTTAATATAATTATCTCTATGTGTATATATTTGTGTGTGTCTGTGTATGTGTATGTGTATTGGGTATACATACTCATAACCTTATATAACATATGTGTGTGTGTCTATGTATGTGTACGTGTATTGGGTATACATACTCATAACCTTATATAACATGTGTGTGTGTGTGTGTGTGTGTTGGATATACACACTCATATAAATAAATAAATAAATAATATATATATATATATATAGATTATATACTTATCTCTATGTGTGTGTATTTATGTGTGTGTGTGTGTGTTTATATACACACACTCATATGTACTAATCTCTATATGTGTATAGATGTATTGGGTATACATACTCACAATCTTATACACACACACATACATAGATATTTGTATATATGAGTGTGTGTATTAGGGTATCAATGCTCACAACTGTATATAAATATATAGACACATACGTGCACACACACATAAAAATTAGTATATATGAGTGTGTGTGTGTGTGTGTGTGGTTTGTGTGAGTGCATGTGTCTCTATATATGTGAACTTGCACACACACACAACTAATATATACTAATCTCTTTGTGTGTGTGTGTGTATATGTTGGGTATACATACTCACAACTATATAGATTAGTATATATGAGTGTGTGAGTATGTATACCCAACACACACACACACACACACTCATATATATATATATATATATATATATTGTTTTATATACATATAAACACACACACACAAATATATATACTAATCTCTATGTGTGTCTTTATATATACAGGTATATAACACATACAAGTGTCTATATATAGACACACACACATACATATATGTATTATAGACATGTATACACACAGACATACACATGTATATAAACACACACCTAGAGATTAGTATATATGAGTGTGTATGTGTATGTGTTGAGTATACATACTCACAATCATGTATATATACTTGTGTGTTTG
Organism: Gastrodia elata; assembly: GCA_016760335.1. Classification (NCBI taxonomy): domain Eukaryota; kingdom Viridiplantae; phylum Streptophyta; class Magnoliopsida; order Asparagales; family Orchidaceae; genus Gastrodia; species Gastrodia elata. The sequence goes on from JACERR010000087.1 coordinate 110,280, forward strand.
TGTGATTGTGTGTGTGTTGGATATACATACTCACAACCATATATAAATATAAACACACACACATAGAGACACATCGAGATTAGTATATGTGAGTATGTGTATATGTCTGTGTGTGTGTTGGGTATCCAAACTCATAATCATATATAAATAATATAAACACAAGCACATACACACACCATATATAAATATACAAATATTTGTGTGTGTGTGTGTGTGACACACATAGAGATTACACACTCATATAAACTAACCAACATGGAGATAAGTATATATGAGTCACACATATGGAGATAAGTATATACGAGTCACTCACACACTCATGGAGATAAGTATATAAATGTATAGACATATACACACACTCTACTATATATTAAAACACAAACATATACGTACACATAAAGATAAGTATATATGAGTCACATACACACTCATATATGCTAATCTCTATGTGTGTGTATTTGTTTATGTGTGTGTGTGTTGTGTGTTTGTGTGTGTTTGTGTGTGTGTGAGTGTGTGTATATATGATAATGTATATGTAAAACTAATATACATACTCACAACCTGTATATAAATATATAGACAGATATATAAAAATATATAGACACACACACACACATAGATTATTATATATGAGTATGTATACCCAACACACACACACACACACACACATAGATTAGCATATATGAGTATATATACCTAACACACACACACACAAACACACACAAACACACATAGAGACAAGTATATGTATATAAACACATACACACACACATACATATATACTAATCTCTATATATTTATATATGATTGTGAGTATATTTAGCTAACACACACACACATGCACACAAACACACGCATAAAGATTAGACACACGCACATGTGTTATCACGCACACATACAATACATATATATATATATACCCAACACACACATACACACACTCATATACTAATTTCTATGTGTGTGTGAACACATACGTATATGTCTATATATTTATATACGGTTGTAAATATGTATATATATATACTCATAGCCGCATATATATATATATATATATATATATAGACACACAAACATGTGTTTATTGAAAATATGTATATATATAATTTTGTATACACATTCATATATATATATATATATATATATATATATATATATATATTTGTGTGTGATAACACATACGTGTGTATATATATATATATGTTTGTGAGTATGTATACCCAACACACACATACACACGCCCAATCATATATACAAATCTTTATATATGTGTGTGTTTTTTTGTGTTAGGTATACATACTCACACACTTATGGTAGTGTGTGCCTATATATATATATATATATATATATATATATGAGTATGTATGGACACACAGACACACACACATTCATTTATACTAAACTCTATGTGTGTGTGTTTGTGTGGGTTGTGTATACATACTCACAACCGTATACATACACATGCACACACACACACTACAACACACACACACACACACACACACATATATATATAGATTTGTGTGATATACACCCAACACATTGAGATTACATACATAGAAACTCACATAGAGATTAGTATAAATAAGTGCGTCTCTATATATTTATATATGATTGTGTCTTTAGATGCGGTATACATTCTCACATATACTAATTTCTATAACTGTGTGTGTGTGTGTGTGTGTGTTCATGTGTGTGTGTGTCTACATATTTATATATATATATATAACTGACACATACCCAACACACACAACCACAAACACTCATATATATTTATCTCCATGTGTGTGTGTGTGTATTGGGTATACTTACTCACAACCGTATATAACATAAATGTGTGCATGTATGTGCGTGCTGGGTATACACACTCATATATATATATATATAATTTAGACATACATATAGAGATTATATACTTATCTCTATCTGTGTGTGTTTGTGTGTGTGTGTATGTATACGATTGTAAGTATACCCAACACAACCACACATACTCATATATACTAATATTTTTATGTGTGTTTGCATATATATATATATATATATATTCAGACACAAACACCCACACACACCCACAGTCATATATAGTAATCTCTCTGTGTGTGTTTATATATATACCAATAACTGTACAGGGATATATATATGAGTGTGTGTGTGTGTGTATGTGAGTGTGTGTGTATATATTTATATATGGTTGAGTATGTATGCCCAACACACACGCACACACACACACACTCAATATAAATCTCTATGTGTGAGTGTATGTACGTATGTATGTATGTGTTTGCATATATATATATATATGTGTGTATATATATATATATAAATATAAAATATATATATATATATATATATAATTATCTCATACATATGAGTCTATATATTTATATACAGTTGTGAGTATGTATATTTATATAAAGTTGTTATATATATACCCTAGTTGTTATATACATACCCAACACTCTATATGTGTGTGTGTGTGTACCTTTATATATATATATATATATGTAAATACATATATATATATATATATATATATATATATACATATATATATAAACTTTGATGTGTGTGTATTGAGTATACATACTCATACCCTAACACACACACACATACACATAGAGATTTGTATTTACATATATGTGTGTGTGTTAATATATAGGCACACATAGACACACACATATAGATTAGTCTATATATGTGTGTCTAACTATATATACAGTTGTAAGTTCTATATATTTATATACATTTATGAGTATATATACCAACACACATATGCATACACACACACACACAACACTCATATATACTAATCATATGTGTGTGTATTTGGGTGTGTGTGTGTGTGTAAAGATGCACACACACAAACACACATACACACATAGAGATTAGTATATATGTGTATTATCACACACATTGTGAGTATATTATATGCTTGTCTATATAAATATATATATGTGTGTGTGTATCTATATTATATATATATATATATATATATATATATTTATATACAATTGTGACACAAACACAAAGACACACTCATTGAGATTAGTATATATGAGTGTGTGTTTGTGTGTGTATATCTCTACATACATACTATAGACACACAAACACACACACAAATATGCAAACACACACACACACACTCATATATTATAATCTCTATGTATGTGTGTTTGTGTGCATATTTGTGTGTGCGTGTGTGTCACAAACTTATATATTCTTATCTCCATGTGTGTGTGTTTCTGTGTGGGTGTGTGTTGAGTATATCTAAGTGTATGTAGTGTGTGTATGTAAATATATATATATACATACTCACAATTATATATATATAAATATATATATATATATATATATATATATATATTTATATATATAGACACAGACATACTCACACACTACACAAAAATATATACACATGCACACACACACACACACATGGAGATCAGTATATAAGAGTGTGTGTCTATGTGCATATATATATAATATATAAGATTTTCTCTATGTGAGTGTGTGTGATAACATATTCATAATGCTTAGACACATACACAATATATACGGAAGTCAGAAATGAGTGTGTGTATATATATATATATATATATGGATGTGTATACATAGTCGTAACCACACAAACATTGATGTTATTAATATATATAATATATATACATATATATACATATAGACATATACACAAATATATATGTATATATGAGTGTGTATACATACACACACACACACATAAACATACACACATAGAGATTAGTATATATGAGTGTGTGTGTGTGTGTGTATAATTATATACAGTTGTGAGTTTGTATACTCAGTACATACACACATACATACATGGAGACAAGTATATATGACTGTTGGGTACACATACTCACAACTGTATATAAGTATACACACACACACACACATACACACATACACACACACACTCATATATACTTAACTCCAAGTGTGTGTTGGGTATACATGAGTGCATGAGTGTGTATTGGGTATACTTACTAACAACAATATATAACATAAACGTGTGTGTATGTGTGTGTTGGGTATACACACTCATATATATATATATATATATATATTGACACACACATAGAGATTATAAACTTAACTCTATGTGTGTGTGTTTGTGTGTGTGCGTGTTTGTGTTTGTGTGAGTATACAATTGTGAGTATATATGTGTGTGTGCGTATACAATTGTGAGTATGTATACCCAACACACACAAACCCACACATATAGAGATTAGTATATAACATTCAAACACAAGTGCTCATATATACTTATTTTTATGTGTGTTTGTGTGTGTATATGTGTGTGTGTATTTGTGTCTATCTATATATTTATAAACATACTGTGCATTCGTGTGTATGTGTCTGTATGTGTGTGTATTTATATATACATACAAACACCCCCCCCACACACACACTCATACATACTAATCTCTATGTGTGTGTATCTATATATATACTCATAGTTGTACAATCTATATATATATATATATATATATATATATAAGTTTGTGTATGTGTGTGTGAGTGTGTGTATATATATTTATATATAGTTATGAGCATATGTATACCCAACACACACACACACTCAATATAAATCTATATGTGTGCATGTATGTATGTATGTATATATATATATATATATATAATTATCTCATATGTGTGAGAGTCTAAATATTTATTTACAGTTGTTCGTATGTATATTTATATATGGTTGTTGGTCTATAAACCCAATATTGTATAAATGTGTGTGTCTATGTGTGTGTGTGCATATATATATAAATATATATATAAATATATACATATAAAAACCTTGATGTGTGTGTGTATTGGGTATACATACTCATACCCAAAACACACACACACACACTTAGAGATTTGTATATACAGATATGTGTGTGTGTCAATATATAGGCACACTATAGACACACAAAGGGATTAGTATATATATGTGTGTCTAACTATATATATGATTATGAGTATGTATACCCAAAACACACACACACACACTCATATATACTAATCTCTATGTGTGTGTGTTTGTGTGTGTGTGTGCATGTGTAGAGATATATACACAAACACACACACCTAGAGGTTAGTATATATGAGTGTTATCACACACATTGTGAGTATGTTATATGTGTACCTATATAAATATATATATGAGTGTGTGTGTGTATATGTATATATGTATATATATATATTTATGTATGATTGTAACACAAACACAAATGCACACTCATCAAGATTAGTATATATGAATGTGTGTGTGTGTGTGTGTTTGTGTGTATCTCTACATACATACATACAGACACACACACACACATGCACACAAACAACACACACATACGCACACACATACACACACACTCATATATACTAATCTCTACGTGTGTGTGTTTGTGTGCGTATTTGTGTGTGCGTGTGTCACAAACCTATATTTACTTATCTCCATGTGTGTGTGTATTTCTATGTGTGTGTTGGGTATATTTGAGTGTGTGTGCCTATATGTATGTATGTAGTGTGTGTGTGTATATATATAAAAATATATATCTACATACTCACAACTGTATATATATATATATATATATATATATATATATATAGACACACACACACATACACATGGGGATAAGTGTATAGGAGTGTGTGTCTGTGTACATATATACATGTATATAAAACAAATATATATATATATATATATATATATATGTATATATACGGTTGTGAGTTTGTATACCGAATGTAAATATATGGACATACACACCAACACACACACACACACACACCCAACACACACAAAAATAAAGATATTAGTATATATGAGTATGTGTGTGTGTGTGTGTGTATGTATATGTGTGTGTGTGTGTCTATATATTTATATATGATTGTGAGTATGTATACCCAACACACACACACACACACATACTCATATATACTAATCTCTATATGTGTGTTTCTCTGTGTATGTGTGTTGGGTATACATTCACAACCATATATATATATATATTTTATATATATATATATAGACATACACACACACGCAAACATACACAAATGAATATTATTTATATACGGTGGGTGTGTATGTACGTGCCTATAATTTACAGATGCGAGTATACATGTATGCCTATACACTAATCTTTATATATATCGATGTGTGTCTCTACATGCATGCATACAAATATGTATGTGTTACTAACAATGGTATAATCTCTCTATGTGTGTGACAATTATATATATGTGTATGTGTGTGTGTGTTTGTATATATATATATATATATATATATATATAGACACACATACACACACTTATATGTATTATCATACATACACATACGCGTGTGTGTCTATATATTTACATACAGTTATGAGTATGTCTGTGTACGTGTATGTGTTTTGGGTATACATCATCACAACCATATAATAAAATATATAGACACACACACAAACACACACTCTTACACACACAAATAGTCAACACACACACACACTCATATATAATAATCTCTATGTGCAAAATATTTGTGTGTGTATTATCTTATTTATTATGTATATATGGTTGTGAGTATGTATATATATATATATATATATATTTATACATACACATAGATATTGAGATTAGTATATATGAGTGTAATACATATGTGTGTGTGTTTATATATTTATAAATGATTATGAGTATATATAACAAACATACACACACTCATATACACTAATCTCCATGTGTGTGTGTATGTTATATATGAGTGTGAGTGTGTGTGTCTATATATTTATATACAATTATGAGTATATATACCCAATATGTGTCTCTAGATATATACTAATGTCCAGGTGTATATGTTTGTGTGTGTGTATGTGTCTATATATTTATATTACACACGTGTGTGTGTCTATATAGTGATACTCACAATCGTATATATATATACATGTATATAGCACATACGTGTGTGTGTATATTTATTATATACGGTTGTGAGTTCCTATATATATATATATATATATATTGATATATATCCATGTGTGTGTGTGTTTATATACGGTTGTGAATATGTATATATATTTTCTTACACATGTATATATTTTAATACTAACACACACACATACTCATATATACTAATCTCAATATGTGTGTGTTTTGTATATATACTAATCTCTATGTGTATGCATTTGTACGTGTGTGTGTATGTGTATTTGTATATGTATATATATATATACGGTTGTGAGTATGTTTATAAATACATACACACACATACACAAACACAAACACAAACACACACACATAGAGATTAGTATATATGAGTGTGTGTCTGTTTATGATTAAAATATATACATGTATTAAAATATATATATATTCATACTCTCAACCATATATACATAGATACACACACACACACAGAGATATATTTATATATCTATAAACCCCACAATCATATATAAATATATAGCTACACACACATATGTCTATATATTTATATATGATTGTTAGTATGTATATCAAACATACAAACACGCACACATACTCATATATACTAATATCAATGTATATGTCTTTATGTGTATATATATTTATATCTGTGTGTGTGTGAGTGTTCATGTGTGTGTGTCTGTGTCTCTATATATATATATATATATATATATATATATATATATATGTGTGTGTGTGTGTGTGTGTGTGTGTGGTGTGTGTGTGTGTGTATATGGATTTGTATACATAGTCATATATATGAGTGTGTATGTGAGAGAGAGAGAGAGAGAGACTATGTGTATGTGTGTTTGTGAGTGTGTATATCTATATACATGTATGTACTTATATATATATATATGTATTGGCACACACACATGGAGATAAGTATACATGAGTGTGTGTATGTTAGGTATATATACTCACAATCATATATATATATATATATATAATATATTTATATACATGTACACACATATATAGGCACACATACACTAATACACACACATGGAGATAAGTATATCTGAGTGTGTGTGTCTATATGCATGTGCCTAGAGACACACACTCAGTTACACATAGAGATAAGTATATGTATATATATATATACACAAATAACAGTATATATTTATACACATGCACACACAAACACAAACACACACATATAGAGATTAGTATATATGAGTGTACATGCTGGGTATACACACACACATATAGATTAATATATATGAGTGTGTGTATGTGTGTACCCAATCGTATATATACTGGAACATCCAATCATATTTATATATAGACACACAAATATATACATACACACACACAAACACACACACACAGAGTATATACTCATAATACACACATACACACACACATATACTAGTCTCTTTATGTGTGTGTTTGTGTGTGTGTGTGAGAGCTATGTGTGTATATATTTGTGTGTGTGTGTGTGTGTGTGTGTTGGGTATACATACTCACAACCCTATATAATAATATAGACACAAACACACACCCAAACCCACACAAATTCAGATTAGTATATATATCTGTGTGTGTATGTGTGTTTGGTATACATACTCACAACCATATAAAAATATATGGACACACATACATGGAGATACGTATGTATGTGTGTTTGTGTGTGTGCTACTTATATTAATTTTTATGTGTGTGTGTGTGTGTATATATATGTGTATATGTGTATATATGAGTGTGTGTCAGCACACACACACACGCACTATATATATACTCATGTTTGTGTATGTGTGTGTGTCACATAGACACATGCACACAGATAGCATGCTTACAGACACACACACTCATGTATACCCAACACACAAATAGATATATGTGTGACATAATCATATATTCTAATCTCTATGTGTGTGTGTTATGCATGTCTATATATATATATATATATATATATATATATATATTTGTGTGTGTGTGTGTCTATATATTTATATACGGTGGTGAGTATGTATACCCACACTCACTCATATGTGTGTACCTATATATATGAGTCATACACACATGAAGATAAGTATATATGAGTTTGTATGTCTGTGTTATACGGTGTGTGAGTATGAATATATGTGTGTCTATACATAATTGTGTGCATGTGTATTTGTTGGGTATACATACTCACACTCATAATCTCTATGTGTATGTACTTGTATGTGTGTGCACACATAGAGATAAGTATATATGAGTGTGTGTGTGTGTGTGTGTCAGTATGTGTGTGTGTCTAGGCACACACACTCATATATACTAATATATATATGCACACACACACATAGAGATTAATATATATCAGTGTTTGTGTGTGTGTGTGTATGAGTGCATACACACATAGAGATAACTATATATGAGTGTGTGTGCATTTGTATATATATGTGTGTGAGTGTGTATGCATATATATATGTGTGTTTGTGTGTGTGTGTGTATATAACACATATGTGTGTGTTTATGTCTGTGTGTGTACATATGTATGTGTTATATATTCATATGCATGCACACATAGAGATAAGTATATACTGATTGTGTGTATGTGTGTGTGTGTTGGGTTTACATACAAACATATACTGTGTGTGCATGAATAGCCTACATACACACTCATATATATTTATCTCTATGTGTGTTTGTGTACATATGAGTGTGTCTATGTGTGTGTGTGTTAGGTAAATATAGAGATTAGAATATATGAGTGTGTGTGTGTGTGTATATATAAATATATAGACACACGTATCTGTGTGCGTGTGATAACACATATGTGTGTGTTTTTATATATGAGTGTGTGTGTATGTCTATATATTTATATATAGTTGTGATTATGTATATAACATATATATGTGTGTTTATGTATCTCTGTGTGTATATATATATATATATATATATATATATATATATATATATATATATATATATATGAGTGTGTGTCTATATATTTAATCTAATATATAGATACACACACACACACTCATATTTACTAATCTCTATGTGTGTGTGTTTGTGAGTGTATGTGTGTCTATATATATTAAAATTAATCCATATCACACCCACACACACACACACACACGTGCGTCTGTGAGAGTGTATGCATGTCTGTAGATATATACTAAGCTATTTGTGTGTTTATATGTGTGTGCGTGTGTGTGTTCATGCGTATATTTATTTATGACTATGTGTGTACGTGTATGCATGTATGTATATATATATATATATATATATATATATATATATATATATATATGCGATAACACATATGTGTGTGCATATATAGTTATATATATTTGTGAGTATGTATACCAACACACACATACACACACTCATATATACTAATGTTTATGCATATATACATACACACACACACACAGAGACACACACAGACAAACACACACATAAACATACAAATAGAGATTTGTATATATGAGTGTGTGTGTGTGTGTGTTAGGTATACACACAAATATATATATATATATATATATATATATATATATATATATATATCTGTGTGTGTATGTGTGTGTGTGTGTGTGTGTGTGCCTATATATACATATAAATTATATATATATATATATATATTTGTGTGTGTGTATATGTGTGTGTGTGTGATAACTATATAGACACAAACACACACAGTCATACATGTATACCAAACACACACACAGATATTTATATATATATTTATGTGTTTGTATTTGTGTATTTTTATTTTTATATATGGTTGTGAGTATGTATACATAAACACACACACATACACAAACACACTCATAGATAATAAATATATAGACACACACACGTATCTGTTAAATAGAGTTGTGAGTATGTATACCCAACACACACACATGAGCATGTATACCCAACATACAAATGTATAAACACACACACACACACACACACACAAACAAACACACACTCAACACATACAGACACACTCATAAATATATATGTATATATATATAGAAACACACACACACACACTTATATATCTATATATAGACTCACACACGCATGTGTTATATATATATGTATATGTATATATTTACTTATTTATTTATACATACGCATGTGTGTATCTATATATAGATATATGATTGTGAGTTTTATATATTTATACTTATACTTTTATCGATGTGTGTGTGTGTGTCTCTATATGTATGTATTTATGTGTGTGTGTGTTGGGTATACATAACATGTATATATAGCACACACACATATAGATTACTATATATGTGTGTGTGCATGTGTGTTGGGTATACATACTCACAACCCTATATAAATAATACACGGACACACACAATTGTATATATATTGACACATCCAACCGTATATATATATATATATATATATATATATATATATATATATATATGTATATATATAGATAGACACACACACATATGCATTATATACGCACACAAATATATATACACACACATAAACACACACACACACACATAGAGTATATACTTTCAACGCACACATACATACACTCATATACATACATGCACACACACTTATGCTAATCTCTATATGCGTGTGTTTTGATTGTGTGTGTGAGTGCTATGTGTGTATATATTTGTGTGTGTGTGTGTGTGTTGGGTATACATACTCATAACTCTATACAAATATATAAACACAAACACACACCCAAACTCATACAAATAGAGATTAGTATATATATCTGTGTCTGTGTGTTGGGTATATATACTCATAACCCTATACAAGTATATAAATACAAACACGTATATATGTTTGTGTGTGTGTGTGTGTGTGTCTATATATATACAATTAAGAGCATGTGTTTGTGTGTGTGTGTATGTGTATCTCTACATACATGCATATAGGCACACAAACACACACACACACACACACAGATATACACATTCATATATTAAAATATAACTGAGTGTGTATTGGGTATATATATATATCTGTGTGTGTGGCAACATAGACGTATGTGTTATAGACATGTGTGTGTGTGTGTGTGCGTGTGTTGGGTATACATACCGACAATTATATATATACACACACACAACCGTATGTGTTAGTATGTATACCTACATAGACAAACATATAAAGATTAGTGTATATGAGTATGTGTGTATGTGTCCATATATATATATGTATATATATATGTATATATATATGTATATATATATATATACGATGTGTGTGTCTATCTTTTTATATATGACTATGTGTGTGTATATATATATGTATATTTGTGTTTGTGTTGGGTATACACACACATAAAATTAAGTATATATGAGTTTGTGTGTGTGTGTCTATATATATAACACTTGTGTGCATGTTTGTGTGTGCGTGTCTCTACATACATGCTTACAGACTCACACACACACACACGTATGTTTGTGAGATAAAAACACACACATATGTGTTAGATACTAGTCTCTATGTGAGTAACTATATAAATATATAACTATATAACATACACATAAATATATATAACACCTACGTGCGTGTCTGTGTGTGTGTGTGTGTGTATATATATATATATAAATATATTTGTATATATGAGTATATATGAGTGCGTGTGTGTGTCTCTATATATATTTACAGTTGTGATTATGTAGACACACACACACACACACATGGAGATAAGTATATATGAGTGTGTGTGTTTGTATACATGTATGTAGAGACACACACATATATATACATGAGTATGTATACCGAACTGTATATATATTTATATATAGTTATGAGTTTGTCTACCCAGCACACACACCACACATGTATACATGTATACACACACACACACACCCAGCACACACACGTACTCATATATACATGCACACACACACACACACACACACACACACACACACACAGATATATACACATTCATATGTGTGTCTCTACATACATGCATACAGACTCACACACACACACACGTATGTTTGTGTGATAGAAACACGCACATATGTGTTATATACTAATATTTATGTGCGTGTCTATATAAATATACATATATATCACACACACACACAGATATATATATATATAATGGATACCCACAAGCACACATAAACAGACATAAACACGCTCAAACACACACAAACACACACGCACACACTCATATAAACAAATCTCTATGTCTGTGCGATTGTGTATGTGTGTGAGTGTGTGAATGTGTGTGTGAGTATGTCTATATATATAGATTAGTAAACACACACACACAAACATACACACACACACTAGTATATACTAATCTGTATTTGTGTGCCTATATATATATATATATATATATATATATATATATATATATAATCTTATTTGCATGTATATAAGGATACACAAACACACACACATAGAGATTTTTACAAATGTATGTATAGCTAACAAACACACTCATATATATTAATTTTTATGTGTGTGTGTTTATGTGTGTGTGCGTGTGATGGGTATACATATATAAGTGTGTGTGTGGGCGTGTGTCACACATTCAAACACATAGACACACACACACACACATACAAACATTCAATAGACACACATATACACACACACATACTCATACATACTAAACTCTATGTGCGTGTGTTGAGTGTTTGTATGTGTGTCTCTCTATGTGTGTGTGTTGGTGTGTGTGTGTTTGTGTGTGTGTGCATGTGTGTCTATATATAGTTGTGAGATTAGTATATATGAGCGTGTATGTCCATATACATGTATGTAGTGAGTGCATTATATATATATATATATATATATATATATATATATATATATATATATATATATCGATATATATTAACCCAACACACATAGAGATTAGTATATATGAGTTGGTGTTTGTGAGTGTGTGTTTATATATATATATATATATGAATGTGTATACAAAGTTATGAGATTAAGGATTAGTGTATATTAGTGTGTGTGTGTGTGTGTGATAAACACACTCATATATACTAATCTCTATGTGTATGTATTTGTGTGTGTGTGTATGTGTATGTGCGTGTGTCTGTGTGCCTATATACAAACACACACATAGAGATAAGTATATACACACACACTCACTCACACACATGGAGATTAGTAGATGTGTGTGTGTGTGTGTTGGGTATACATACTCACAACCATATATTTGAGTGTGTGTGTACACACATACACACATATAAAAACATTTGTATAGATACTCACAACTGTATATTTATATAGACAAGCACACACACACTTACACATATACCCAATGTGTGTGCGTGTTGGGTATACATACTCATAACTGTATATAAATATATAAACACACACATGCATGTGTTATCAAACACACACACACACGCATGTGTTATCAAACACACACACACACACACACATTCATATATAACACATACTTGTGTATCTGTGTGTGCGTGATAACACATACGTGTTTGTATTATGAGTATGTATACCCAACACACACACACATATATGCACATAGACACTCATATATATATATATATATATATATATATATATATATATATATATTGATACACACAAACACACAGCACACACACGCACACACACACACATTCATATATACTAATCCCTATATGTGTGTTTGTATGTGTGTCTATATATGTATATATGATTGTGAGTATGTATACCCAATCCACAGTCACACAAGGAGATAAACATATATGAGTGTGTGTGTGTGTCTGTATGTGTGTCTATATATTTATATACCGTTATGAGTATGTATACCCAACACACACATACAAACACTTATATGCTTATCTGTATGCGTGC
>JACERR010000088.1:7500-15000 GCA_016760335.1 Gastrodia elata
CCTATAAGTATGTAAGAGTGTGTGTATATAACACTTAGGCAGTTGTGAGTATGTATACCCATATATATACCAAGTATGTACATAATCTCATATGTATACCCATATATATGTGTGTGTGTGTGTGTGTGTTGGGTATACATACTCACACACGCACATACACACACCAATACACACATATTTATATACGATTATGAATATATATACCCAATAGACACATGTACACACACACACACAAACAATCATATATACTAATACCTATGTGTCTGTATGTGCACTCATACTATATGTACATATTTCCATTTAGTATATATGAGTATGTCTATCTTTTTATATATGGTTGTGAGTATGTATATACAATTGTGAGTATGTACTCCCAACACATACACTTATATATACTAATCTATATGTGTGTGTCTATATATTTATATGGGTATACATATTGTGTGTGTATGTGTATATCTATGAGTATGTATACCCATATATACTAATCTCTATGTGTGCACACAGATATATATATATATATATATTACACACATATATATGATGAGTGTCACACTCTCTATGTGCATGTGTGTGTTTGTGAGTATGTATACACACACCCTCATATACACTAATCTCTATGTGTGTGTGTGTGTCTTTGTGTGTATATATATATCTATATAAATATATAGATACACACACACAGTTTTCATTTGTGTGTGTTACTCACAACAACACACACACACACACACACACACATACACACACACACACACACACACACATATATATATATATATATATATATATATATATATATATATATAGGTGTGTGTGTGTGTGTGATGTGTGTGTGTGGTATACCCAATACACACATACACACACACACACACAACCGTATATATATATATATATATACACATACACACATAACACACACACACACACATGTGTCTATATATATATATATATACTCTTTTATGATTGTATGTTCATCTATACATATTCACTATGTGTGTGTTTGTGTGTATTAACACACACATAGAGAATAATATATATGAATATATGTTTGTGTGTGTATGTGTGTTTCTATGTAGAGATAAGTATATATATATTGGCACATACAAGCATACACACACACATGCATACACACACTCACACACACCCATAAACATATATAACACACACACACATAGAGATTACTATGTATATATACCCACACACACACATTTAAATATATATTTTAATGTATACAGAGATATATGGGCTTACATACTTATATATCTATATGAGTATGTATACCCAACACACACACACATACACACTATTTATATTCACAACTATATATATATATATATATATATATATATATATATATATATATGTGTGTGTGTGTGTGTGTGTGTGTGTGTGTGTGTGTGTGTGTGTGTGTGTGTGTGTGTGTCACACACACACACATATACCCACATAGATACACACCCAAACACTCGTATATGTAGACACACGCAAACACACACGCACAAAGACACATACACACTCATATATATTTATCTCTATGTGCCACAACCATATATAACATACACTCCTATATACTAATATTTATGTGTGTGTGTGTGCTTGTGTGTGTGCATGTGTATTGGGAATATATAGACACACACACATACACACACAAATACACGTGCACATAGAGATTATATATGAGTGTGTATTATATACGGTTGTCACACATACTCACACAGACACACATGTTTGTGTGTCTTATGTGTGTGTGTGTGTGTGTGTGTGTTCACAACAGCATATAGACACAAACATATATGTATAACACACACAGAGATTCCTATACCAATATCGATTGTTGGGTATATATACTCACACACACACACACTCATATATACATTGTGTGTGCATGGTTGTGAGTGTGTGTATTATATGTGTGTTTGTGTGTGTGTGTATGTGTGCGCCCATTGGGTATACATATGTATGTGTTTTATAACACACACTCATATGTGTGTGTGTGACACAGTGGGTATACAAACCGTATATAAAAATACAGACACCCACACACATATATATATGTGTCTTGTGTGTATGTGATACATGTGTCACACACATAAAATTAAGTAGATATGAGTTTGTGTGTGTGTGTGTGTGTGATATATATATATCTTTGTTGGTGTGATAATACATACATGTGTGTGTGTTGGGTAGTTGTGTGTGGTGTGATAACACATACATATGTCTGTGTGTGTGTTTGTGTGCGTGTATGTGTATGTGTGTGTTGGGTATTCATACTTACAACTATATATAAATATATAAACACACACTCACACAAACACACACATACACACTCATATAAATAAGTATAAGTATACATATATTTGTGTGTGTGTGTGTATTTATGTATGTTGGTATATATACTAATCTCTATGTGTGAGTATGTATACACATACATAGAGATTAGTATATATGAGTGTGCGTATGTGTGTTTGGTATACATACTATATATTTGTGTAGACATATATGATTGAATATATGTGTTAACACACATATGAGTATGTATTCCCAACACACACACACACTCATATATACTAATCTCTATGTGTGTTATGTATTCCCAACACACACACACACACAAACACACACACACACGAGCACATATATACAGTAGGTGAGTATATATACCTACACACATTTATATAACACACACACAAACACACACACACATAGAGATTAGTATATGTGAGTCTGTGTGTGTTGGGTATACATACTCACAATCATAGAAACACACACACTCATATATATATATATACATATATATATATATATACGATTGTGAATTTAAATATATAGACACACACACTCACATACAAATGCACGCCCATAGAGATTAGTATATATGTGTGTGTGTGTGTGTGTATATGTGAGTGTTAGTGTGTGTGTTTCTATATATGAGTGTGGACTATGTATATATATACTCATAACCATACTAATATTTGTGTGTGTGTGCGTCTACGTCTATGTACACATGCACACTCATATATAATAATCTCTATATGTGTGTGTTTAGATGCATACATATTAGGCACATACAGACACACATACATATACTCATATACATATATATATATATATATATATATATATATATATATATATATATATATATATAAGCACACATAGAGATTATTATATATAGTGTGCGTGTGTGTATATACAAACTCACAAGTGTTTGGGTCTATATATATATGGTGTGTGTGTGTGCATGTGCCTATATGTATACATCTCCATGTGACACACACACACACACATACACACACACACACACATACACACAGATTAGTATATATGAGTGTGTGTGTGTGGTGTGTGTGTCACACACACACAAACACACACATAGAGATTAGTATTTATATACATATGTGTTATCACATATATGTGTGTGACATACTCATATATACTTATATTCATGTTTGTCTGTGTGTATTATAGACACACACACACAGACACACCCATATATACTAATCTTCATGTGTGTGTGTGTCTATGCGACACACACACTTATATATACTTTTCTTCATGTGTGTGTGTGTGTCTAAATATACATACATAGGTATATATATATATATATATATATATATATATATATATATATATATATATATATATATGAGTTTGTATTTGTGTGTGTTTGTCTATATATTAACATACACACACATAGAAATTAGTATATATGAGTGTGTGTGCATGTGTATGTGTGTATGTGTTTTAGGTATACATACTCACAACCGTATAAATATATGAGAATGTATACCCAACACATGCACACACACACACACTCATATTTACTAATCTCTATGTGTGTATGTGTGTATGTAAACATATAGACATACATACGTACAAACACGCACTCATATATTTATTTATACAAGTGTGTGTGTGTGTGTTGGGTATACATACTCATAACCATATAACCAGTGCACACACACACACACACATATATATTCATATGTACATTTGTGTGTATGTGTTTGACACACACTCACACACACAATTATATATACGGTTGTGAGTATGCCTACCCAACACACACACACACACTCATATATACTAATCTATATGTGTGTGTTTTTTGTGTGTGTGTGAGTATTGGGTATACATACTCACAATAGTATATGTATCTGTATGTGTTTGCGTGTGTGTCCATATATATATATATATATATATATATATATGGACACCCACATCCTGTATATATATTCACGCACACATATATATACATTTGTGTGTGTGTGTGTGTGTGTATACAGACACACACACATATGGTTGTGAGTATGTATACCAAATACATAAATACACACACACCCTCATATATGGAGATTAGTATATATAAGTGTGTGAGTGTGGGTTGGGTATATAGTTATGAGTATGTATACATAGTTTTGTGCACACACACACAATCATATATATACTCATACTCAACTCACACACATTTATATATATACACACTGTCTATATATACACATAATATATATATGTGTCTACATATACTTATCTCTAAATATGTGTGTGTGTGTGTGTCTTATATATACACCCAATACAGACACATACACAAACACACACACATACTTATATATATATATATATAGACACACCGACACACAAATGAAGATTAGTATATATGAGTGTGTGTGTGTATGTGAGTGTATATAAATTATGTAAACACTCATATATACTTATCTCTATGAGGGTGTGTGTGTGTGTGTGTTGGGTATTCATACTCACAACACACACACACACACACACACACACACACACACACACACACATATATACTTATCTCTATGCATTTATGGGTGTGGGTGTGTGTGTCTAAGATAATATATATAGATATCTGTCTATGTGTGCTTGTGTGTGTGTCTGTAAACACAACACACACATACACACACAAATGCACATACATAGAGATAAGTATATACATGTACACAACACATATGTATAAAGTACATATGTGTGTGCCTATATATTTATATATAGTTGTGACACATGTGTGTGTGTCTATATATTTATATATGGTTGTGGCTATATATATATTTTTATATGTACTCACAATATACATACTCACACACATGTGTCCATATGATTGGTATGTGTTATATAAGAAGATAAGTATATATGAGTGTGTGTGTGTTTGTGTGTGTATCTATAGAGATTAGTATATATGAGTGTGTGTCTATGTATGTATATACATATGAGTGTGTGTCACACTGTTGTGAGTATGTATACCGAACACACACACATTTATATGAGTGTGTGTGTGTGTGAGTGTGAGTGTGAATACTTATCTCTATGTGTGTGTGTGTGTCATAAATAATATATATATATTCACACACTCGTATATGTATATAGACACACATATAGACACACACAAGCACACATATAGAGATTAGTATATATATATATATAGTGTGTGTGCACACACTCATATATACTAATCTTATTTATACAAATGCACACACACATACATATAGAATCTCTATGTTATATATACACACAAACGCACACACACTGATATATATACTAAGTGTGTGTGTTTGGTATACATACTTACACACACACACACAAATAGATGTACATTGAGATTAATAACATAGAGATTAGTATATATGAGTGTGTGTGTGTGGTATGTATGTCGGGGTATACATACACACAGCACCCTCATAATGTTGTAAGTGTGTTGTGTGTGTTTGTTTGTGAGTGTGTGCTTGTGTGATATGTATATATATAATACACATATAGAGATAAGTATATATGAGTGTGAGTATGTGTGTGTGTGTGTACATTCTATATATATACTTATCTCTATGTATGTGCTGGGTATACATACTCATAACCACATATAAATATATAGACACACACACACACACACACACTCATATATATTTATCTCTATGTGTGTGTGTGGGTTGCAACTATATATATATATATATATATATATATATATATATATATATATATATATATATATCGACACATACATGCAAACATGAGTACACACACACACACACAATATCATAAAATATACATGTGTCACATGCTCATATATACTAATATCTATGTGTGTGTGTGTGTCATACACATATAGAGACAAGTATATATGAGTGTGTGTGTGTGTGTGAGTGTCTATATTTATAAATATAGACACACACACATAGAGATAAGTATGTATGTGTGTGTGTGTGGGTATATACACACTTGGGTATACATAGGCACACATGCACACACACAAACACACACACATGGAGCACACACATACACACAAATATGCACACATAGAGGTTAGTATGTATGTGTGTGTGTGTTGTGTGTGAATGTGTGCTCCAAGTGTGTGTGTTTGTGTGTGTGTGTGTGTGAGTATGTATACCCAAGTACACACTCACATTAGAGATTACTATATATGTATGAGTGTATGCTGGTTATACACATGTGTGTGTCATATACAGATATATATATATATATATATATATATATATATATATATATATATGTATATAGGCACACACACACACACACTCATATATACTAATCTCCATGTGTTTGTGTCTATATACAAACATTCTGTGATAACATATACACACATAGATCAGATATACTAATCTCTATGTGTGTGTGAGTATGTATAACTATCATAAGTATATATATATATATATATGTGTGTGTGTGTGTGTGTGTGTGTGTGTGTGTGTGTGTCTATAAAATATTATAGATTAGTATAAATTTATGTATATATATATATATATATATATATATATATATATATGTGTGTGTGTGTGTGTGTGTGTGTGTGTGTGTGTGTGTGTGTGTGTGTGTGTGTGTGTGTTTATATAAGCACTCATATATACTAATGAGTATACATGTATGTTTATATATTTGTAAGTGAGTGTGTGTGGTGTATGTTGGGTATACATACACACACAGAGAGATACGCATATATGAGTGTATGTGTCCATAGTGTGTATGTCTATATATATTAGTTATATGTATATCCATTAGTATATATGAGTGTGTGTGTGTGTGTGTGTGTGTGTGAGTGTGTTATATATATGTATACCCACACTATATAGACACACCAAATAAGTATACTAATCTCACAAACACACATAATTGTTGTGTGTGTTGGGTATACATACTCTATATATACCAATTTCTATGTATATATGAATGTGTGTATATACATAGTCGCAATATTTTTATATTTACAAATCTCTATATTACTGTGTATGTGTGTGTGTTGGGTATACATACTCACTCACAACACCCAAACACACACACATTGATAACACATACGTGTGTCTATATATTTATAATATAGGCAGAGTAGTATATACTTACATACATATATAAACACACACACATAGAGATTAATATAACACACATCACACTCATATATAGATAGATACACATATCGAGTATGTATACCCAATACACAACACACACACACACACATATATATATATGTATATA
>JACERR010000088.1:20000-110000 GCA_016760335.1 Gastrodia elata
TGTATGTATATATCTCCACATAGTATCTGTGTCAGTATGCATGTATGCATTATATATGAGTGCATCAATATATTTATATACGGTTGTGATTATGTACATACGATTGTAAGTATGCACACCCAATACTTACACTCATACAAACTAATCTCTATGTGTGTGTCTATATAATTATATAGGATACATATAATGTGTGTGTATATATATCTGTGAGGATGTATACCCATATATACTTATCTCTATGTGTGCACACAGATATATATATACTACACATATATACAATGAGTGTCACACTCTCCATGTGTGTGTGTGTGTTTGTGAGTATATATACACATATACTCATATATACTAATCTCTAGTGTGTGTGTGTGTGTGTATTTGTGTGTATATATATCTATATAAATATATAGACACACACACACACACACTCTCTCTCCATGGCTGTGTGTTACTCACAACAATACATACACAGATATATATATATATAAGTGTGTGTGTGAGAGAGTGTGTGATATGTGTGTGTAGTATACCCAACACACACACACAACCATATATATATATATAATATATATATAGATACACACACAACACACACACACATGTGTATATATATATCTCTCTTATATGATTGTGAGTATGTATACTCAACACACACACACACACACATGTGTGTGTGTGTTGGGTATACATACTTATGTGTGTTGGGTATACATATTTGTGTTGGGTACACATGCTAGTGTGTCTGTATACATACTTGTGTGTGTGTGTTAACACACATATAGATATTAATATATATGAGTGTGTGCGTGTATATATGTGTGACAATAGTATATATGAGTGTGTGTGTGTGTGTATGCCGATATATATTTATATGAGTGTGTATACTTACAGTGTACCCAACACACACACATATAGAGATTAGTATATATGAGTGTATATGTTTATGTGTGTGTGTGTGATAAATACACACACGCAGAAGAGATTTGTATCTATGAGTATACCCAACACACATACATGTGTTGTATACATGTATATATAAGTGTGTGTGTGTAGTGTGTCAAGATAAGTATATATATACAGACATGCACACACACACACACACATAGAAATAAGTATATTTGAGTGTGTGTATACAAATTAGTATATATGAGTGTATATGAGTCTATATTAGTATATATAAAGTATTTAAACTGTATTGGATATATATACTAATCTCTATGTGTGAGTGTCTATATATATGAGTGTGAGTGGGTATTTGTGTGTGTCACACACACTCATATTTAGTACACACACACACACAGATGTAAGTATATACGTGTGTGTGTGTATGTTGTGTGTGTGTGTCTATATATTTATTGTATGTATACAAAATGCACACACACATACACACGTATGTGTTCACAAATGCACACAGATAATAATATATATGAGTGTGTGTGTGGGCGTGTTGGGTATACATACTCACAACAAATAAACACACACACACACCCTCATATATACTTATCTCTATGTGTGTGTGTGTGTTATCACACACAAAATATTGGTATACATACTCACAACTATATATGTTTTTGTATACCTAACCAAACGTGTGTGTGTATATACATACTCAAATATATATGTACATAAACACACACACGCATATATATATATATATATATATATATATATATATATATATATACATACTATATATGAGATTATTATATGTGTGTGTGTGTGTTTGTGTGTGCGTCATACGCGCACACACTCACACACTCATATATTCTAATCTCTATGTGTGTTTGTGTGTGTGTCTATATATATATATATATATATATATATATATATATATTTTCATCAAAGTGGATTTTACAATATTCGATGAGCCCTGCTTACAAACAAATACAGGAACCAACCAAAAAAAATGCAAAAATCAGCGAGCCAGTAGCCAGTAAGCCGACCGATGGAGGCCCACCCGAAGCAACCAAGCAGTCCAAAAGCACGCCAAAAAAATCTAAACACGACCACCCAAAAGGACAAGAAAGAAACAAAAAGTATTTGCAGCGAACTTTAAAGATCGAAGAAGACCATCACCGACAGAGTCCAAGCGACGAACCATAGAGAGCCGGTGACAGAGATCATAGAAAGATATCCATCCGGAAGGGCTTCGAGGAGCGAGAGAAGAAGAATCAGCATGATGGAACTAAGCCAGAAGGAACAAGGCTGACCGAATAACAGAGGATCAAGATGGGCGGCGACCATGGAAGCACAGAATTGTAGAAGCTTCCCCCACAGGCAAACCAGGAGTACTCCACCAAAAATTTTCCTTAGAAAGAGATGAAAAAGTAGTTTACTAGTTTCAGAGGAGAGGACGAGCAAAACCCGCAGCTTGACACGAAGCCAGTTCGCCATCGAGATATTCGACAGGCGAGTTGCCAGTGGGAATTAATAGCAGTTAGTTTGGAAGGCGAAGCAGCGGGACATGATGCCATCAAAAAGCACAGGAGACAGAGGACAAGACGCCCACCAGTCCTGTCAAAACCAGATCAGCATCGAGAAAATCAGAATAGCATAGGAACCAAGAAGAGCCAATCCACAAAGCCCACCATCCAGAGCAATGCTAGAATAGCAACGAATTGCCCCCAAAAAGTCTTAGGATAGACTAACCTGAGGAGCCTTTTGGTTACAAATGAGCCTCCAGAAAAGGCCCGCCAGGAAAGTTATCTAGGAGACCCAAGAGAAGCAATCATCAAAAAGCCTACGGGGAAAAGCAAAACTAGACATGCGTGCGCCTAAACCCGTGCCACCACCCGAGAATAGCCGAGAGGATCAGAAGGAAATCTTTTATAAATTGCAAGAGCTGGAGGAGGGAAGAATTATTGCAAATACAAACTAAGTTATTAAGCCTGCTAGAGAAAGATGAAATAAGGATCCAGACCAGCCACGGGATCATCCAAATTCTAGCACCGGAAAATCGGATAAGCAACTGCCCCGAGTGGTCCAACCATACAACAGAAGAGATCCAAGCCCTACCATGATTCAGCACAGAGAAGTGAATGAAGAGGGAGGAGTGACCTTCTCACAGGTTACACAAGGAACCGCTAGCCATAGGAGGGAAAACAGTAGCCAAATTGCCAAAGAAGTTGGAGAAAATCTCATTTGCCTACAAAAGGCCTGAAGCAATAGCCAACTGAATATATTTTCCAATAGAGAAGATAGAATTGGAGAGAGGAATCAGTTTGTTGTTCCACTTTAAGTTGTTTCGCACTAACCAAATTTTCCAAAGAATTCGACAGACCAAAGCAAAAGTGAAAGGGTCGACGGAACTCATAGTAAGAATCTGCTCGGCAGGGTTGCTCAAGGATAAAATCTTATCGAGCTTCATAAAGGGAGCAAATCCTTTCCAAAGAAGCATAGCATAATTGCAAAACAAGAAAAGATGAGGTAAGGATTCCATGGCTAGGCAGTGAGAACATTTGGAGGCTAAGGAGACCCCTCTGATTTGAAGAATGTCTTCCACCGAGATAAAATTATGTAGGAGCCTCCAAATAAAGAAAGATAGGGCAAGGGTAGGGAGCTTGAACCAGTAATGGGGAGAAGCAAGACCCTAATGGAGGAGGAGCTTACGTGCTGATTTAACTTTTAATTGCACATTAGTGTCGAATACCACGTGGAGATAGTCTTCAGAGTACGGAATGATGGCAACATCATGATTAAGTTTGGTAATTCCAAGATTCACTATTCCCTATGCTCCTTAACTTGTATTCTAACCAACATCCATCAACCCAGAAATCTGCCACTCAAACAAGGGGAGAGCCCCTAATCAGAAAGAGAGAAGCCATAGGGCCATCGATACACCACCTGTCGAACCAGAAAGAAGTAAAGCCCTCTCCCAGCTTCTAAGAGATTTTGCTCTCAGCTAAAGCTTTAACATTTAAAAGGTGCTTCCAGCCAATGGAGTCATTTTGCTTCCAAGAATGAATAGAAAGATGAGTCGACTTCCCATATTTGTATGTCATGTAGGTGGCCCAACTCCCATCCCCATTTCTCAGTCTCCACCAGTCCCAAATTCGGAAGGCAGAAGCTGTGAGACTAAAAGGATGGAAGCCCAGCCCCCCCTCAGCTTTTGGACATGCAATCTTCCTCCAAGAGGACCAACGCACAACCTTTCTAGTATCAAATGCTCCCCAGAGGAAACCATTGCAAGGATTATAAGCCCTCTTAATGAAAGTGGCAGGAGGCTTAAAAACTGCCAAAAAATGATTCGGGAGAGAGCTAAGCACCGATTGGAGCAAAATAATTCGGCCCCCAAAGGAAAGGCACTTAGATTCCCAACCATTAATTCTTGTGGACATTTGATCAAGAAGAGGCTGGAAGAGAGAAGCCGGCACTCTACCTTTATACAATGGGAGACCCAGGTAGCTAATGGGAAGAGACTTCCTGGAGAGACTAGAAAGCCGCAGTATTTCATTGCAACGGCTCAAAGCAACCTGCTTCCCGTAAACAACATTGGACTTGCACAAATTTACCTTCATCCCTGAAACCACCTGCATGTGGTCTAGGATTTGTAGTAGGATACTAAAGGATTTGATCATGGCTCTATAGAAAATAATAGTGTCATCAGCAAAAGCAAGGTGGGAGATAAAATCTTTACCAGTGCTATGAAAGTTGGATCCTTTAGCCAACGAGAGCCTGGAGGTCAGCATTCTCAGAAAGTAATCATTAGCAAGAATGAACAAAGCCAGGGAGAGGGTCTCCATGACAAAGTCCTCTAGAAGACTTAAAGAAACCATGGCACTGGCCGTTAATAAGGACAGAAAACCAAATATTTGAGATCGACTTATAGATAAATTGAGAAAACTCAGGAGAGAAACCAAATTTTTAAAGAATGGCAAGAAGGAAGCGCCATTCAATCCTATCGAAGGCCTTCATCACGTTGAGCTTAATGATGGCATTGCCACAGAAGCAAGGCCTGTCTAAGTCATGAATAAGCTCCTTTGCTAGAAGAAAATTATCAAAAAGTAGCCTCCCTTTTACAAAAGCATTTTGATTGGGGGAAATAAGCTTAGGAAGGATGGAGCAAAGTCTGTTAGCCAAGACTTTAGAGTAGATTTTGTTAACAACATTGCAGAGGCTAATAGGTCTTAAATCTGACCAAGTCTTGGGAGAATGGACTTTGGGGATCAAGGCAATAGCGGTGGAGGTGAAGAATTTAGGAATGTAATGAGAGGAAAAGAAATCTAGAACCGCATTAACCACATCCAGCTTAATAATATCCCAGCACTTGATGAAGAAAATTGGAGAGAACCTGTCCGAACCTGCCATAGAGTCTTCTCTTAAAGAGTGGATGACCCCCTCAATCTCTAGCAACGAGGGAGGAGAGATGAACATGGAATTATCCTCCTCAGACACCGAGGGAAAGGGAATGTCATTTTTGAGGAGGTTCAGATTACAACCCTCACTCGTCCACAGATTGGCATAGAAGCTGCAAGCAGACTCTCCCAAATTTTCTTGAGGAATATTAGCGCCAGCTGCATCCTTAAGAGAGATAAAAGCATTGGATGCCTGCTTCACTTTAACCCACGAATGAAAGAATTTAGTGTTCCTTTCCCCTTCTTTAAATTTTTTCAAGGTAGCTTTTTGGACCCAGAAATCCTGTTCCATTTTAAGCAAAGAATCAAGGTGATCCTAAGCTTTAGAAAACTTTGGGAAAAGGCTTTGGTCATTCAGAAGGTCAAACTCTGCTTCAAGGGAAGCAACCTCAGCCTCAGCTTTGCTAATCTCAGCAAAGATATTCCTAAAAGCATTTAAATTCCAATTGACCAGGGCAAGCTTGAGCCTTTTAAGTTTGATGTGGAGGATAATCAAGGGGGAAGCAGCAGCGTCAACCGGATTTTTCCAACTAGAATTGACCTCCTCCAGAAAACCCGGATGCCTAACCCACATATTCTGAAAGCGGAATCTGCCTTTAGAGAAGGAAGAGCTAACAAGTGGAAGGAGGAGAGGGGCATGATCCGAGCCTAGACGGCTGAGGTGAGAGACACGTAGACCCGAAAATAGACCCAAGCAGCTTGGATTTGCAAGAAACCTGTCAATTCTGAAGATGGTAGAGTTGTTGTACCAAGTAAAGCTAGAACCCTGGAAGTTGATTTCGAAAAGCCCTCCTATACAAATCATTTCATTAAATTCACGAGAAGCAATCGGCACGGATTTGCTAAGCCCAATTCTTTCAGAGGCTTTTCTCACTGCATTAAAATCCCCTCCCACCAAGCAAGGGGTACCACTGGAGTTACACCAACTGATGATAGAGGACCACAGGTTTCTTCTAATGATATAGGAGCAGCTAGCATAAACCACTGAGATCCTTAAAGAGAGGCCGCCCCAAAGGCAGGACCCATGAACACACTGATCCTCATTCACCTCAACATCAAAACGAATAGGAGCTTTCCAGGAAATCCAGATTTTGTTGCAAGAGTTGAAAAAATAGGAAGAGAACCCAAGGTAAGTAGCTAGCCTTCCGATAGCCTCACACTTAAGGAGAGGCTTAAAAATACCCAGAAAAGTAGCATTATTTCTTTTGCAAACCGATTTGAGCCTTCTTCTAGTAACAGTAGTAGCTATACCCCACACATTCCAAAATAAAATAGATTTGTCTAGCATGATTGAAGCCTGGCAAACCTCCTAGGGATAGATCGAACAAGAAGCATAGCCGCTTGAGACCTCCTGGCTGACCTGGACTTCCTCTTAGGAGTTTCCCACTCTTCTAGGAGGAATCTGGGTCCAGCAATCTCAAGCTATCAATATCAATCCCTTTGTCAACCTTTTCTAATGCCTAAAGAATAAAAGAATTACATCACAAATAGGGGGAGACAGCTCAACATCAACAGGTTCTAACTGACAAGCAGCAAAAGAACCTTGAGCAGGGCTCGGAGCTGAGCCAAAAAGGATAAGAGGGGTGAAAGACTGTGGTGCATCATCGGCAATAGATTTAAGCACCGAGCACGAAGGTTTAACCCTCCAAACCTTTTTATTTAGCTTGTGACACTCCTTAGAGATGTGTCCACACCAGCCACAGTGAGAGCATTTCACATATTCTTGTTCAACCACAACTTTTTGGGAATGTTCAAACATACTGCCTGAGATAATCACATATTTAGGACATCTTTTAGAAATATCAGTATCCATGAGAACACGGGCCTTAGGGGAATGCCAGTAACCAGAAGATTTATCAATCGCAATAGGGGCTCCAATAAGGCTAGCTAAAGCCCAGAGGTGGTGCGGATTATTGATTTTTGGCCTGAGATTAGGGAAGCTAATCCAATGAGGTTCAAAGAAGGATCCCTCAGGATCCCGCGACCCTTTCTCTACCAACATCTTCAACGTTCCTCGATAAAGCCTTAGGAAACAAGAAGAAAGCAAGTTCACAAAATCATCAAACAAGACCAAAGTAATCAAAAAACTATTAAGAGTGCCCGAGATAATCCAGAAGCCACCCCTACAAAAGGAGTCCAACCATCTGTTTAGGGAGGATATAGAGATCCAACCTTTTACGCATATGGCCAAAATGGTAAAGCCACCACCAGCACAGGGAAGAGAGAGATAAGGGGTTAAAGATGAGGAACTCAAAGGCGACGGGACCAGATTTACTTTGCTTACCTACTGAGGAAGAGGAGGAAAGTCCGCGACAGAGAGGAAGGGTGGGCCAGGGGACGGGTGCCCCTCTCGGGCCCAAACCCTAGCTCTCACTAAACTTTCTGCCATTATGTTGTGTGTGTGTCTATATATATATATATATATATATCATATAT
Organism: Gastrodia elata; assembly: GCA_016760335.1. Taxonomy (NCBI): domain Eukaryota; kingdom Viridiplantae; phylum Streptophyta; class Magnoliopsida; order Asparagales; family Orchidaceae; genus Gastrodia; species Gastrodia elata. The sequence goes on from JACERR010000088.1 coordinate 27,788, forward strand.
ACTTATCTCTATGTGTATATGTGCATCTCTATATGTGTGTGTATGTCTATATATTTATAACAGTGTGTGTGTGTGTGTGTGTGTTGTGTGTATATTGGGTAAACATACTCACAACTGTATATATACCCAACACACACACACACACACACGCATATTAATCCTTATGTGTCTATATATTTATATATAATTGTCAGTATGTATATTCAATATTTGTGTGAGTTATACTTTATATACACACACACACATATACACCAAACATACACACATACACACACACACACACTCATATATATATATATATATATATATTTATTTATTTATTTATTTATACTTTTCTTAGTGTGTGTGTGTGTGTGCGTATATATGAGTGTGTGCATGTGTGTGCCTATATAGACACACACACAAAGAGATTAGTAAAAGTATATATATATATATATATATATATATATATATATATGTATGTATGTGTACATATATGTGTGCGAGTGTGTGTGTGTTAGGTGTGTGTGTGTCTATATATATATACATTGAGATATGTATATAAACACCACACACACACACACACTCATAGAGATAAGTACATATGAGTGTGTGAGCATGTATACCCACACACACACATAGATGCACACACATAGAGATTAGTATGTATACTCACAATCGTAAGTGTTGTATTGAGTATGTATACCCAACATATGAGTACATAGAGATCTCTATGTGTGTGTGTTTATGTGCTGTATTGAGTATGTATACCCAACACACACACACATGTATACTAATCTCTATGTGTATACATGTATATGAATATATAATACATTGTGTGTGTGTGTGTGGTGGTGTCACCCACACACATATAGAGATTAGTACACACACATATATAGAGATTAATATATATATATGCACATACACAAACAAACACACACATAAACATACCCAACACACACACACACATATAGAGATAAGCATATATGAGTGTGTGTGTGTGTGTGTGGGTGTTGTGCATGTATATATATACATGTATATACTCATAGCTGTATATAAATATATAGACACACACACACTCATATATATAATTTATATATATGGTTGTGTATATATATTTATATATTCTAATCTCTATGTGTGTGTGTGTGTATGTGTGTGTGTTGAGTGTCACAAACACACATACATAGAGATATATGTGTGAGTATACAAATAAATAGACACACACATATGTGTTCTCACACACATAGATATATATAACACATACATGTGTCTGTATATATGAGACACACACACACACAGATATATATAACACATACATGTGTCTGTATATATGAGACACACACACACACAGAGTATATATGAGTATGTGTGTGGTGGGTATACATTATCACGTAGATATTTGTGTGTCTATATATTAAGATTTGTATTTGAGTATGCTTGTGTGTGTGCGTTGGGTATACATAGATTAGTATATATGAGTGTGTATGTGTCTGTATGTGTGTGTGTATGTATGTGTGTGTGTGTATGTGTGTATGTGTGTATGTGTGTATGTGTGTATGTGTGCATGTGTGTTGGGTATACATAGATTAGTATATATGAACTCACACACACAAACACACACACACACACACACACACATAATACCTGTATATTAACATATGATTGTGAGTATGTATACCCAGCACACACACACACACATAGATTAGTATATATGAGTGTGGTGTGTGTGTGTGTGTGTGTTTGTGTGTCTATTTATCTATATATATATATATATATATATATATATAGGTCTTATATAAATATATAGAACATACTCACGCATACACATACAGATTAGTATATATGAGTGTGTATGTGTGTATGTGTGTGTGTGTATACTCACACATATATATAGACAAACACACTCATACATACTCACAACCATATATAAATATGTAGATACACATTCGTATGTGTGTACGGCTGTGTGTGTGTGTATACATGTGTGTTTGTGTTGTCACACATGGAGATGTGTATATATGAGTGTGTGTTTGTGTGTATGTGTGTATGTATAACCCAAACATGTGAGTGCGAGTGTGTATGTGTGTGTCTATATATCTATATACAGTGTGTGTGTGTGTCTATGTGTGCATATATATATATATATATATATATATATATTTATATTTATGTATATGCTAGATTTCTTCATCTCATATTATATTCCAAAGTTTGTGACTGCTACTTCAATTGCTTTGATTCCCAAAAAAGGCAATCCCTCTTGTTGGGCTGATTTTCGCCCGATCAGTCTGTGCAACGTTTTTAATAAAATTGCCTTGAAACTTTTGGCAAACAGACTTTGTCTCATCATCCCTAACATTATCTCCTCTACCCAGAGTGCTTTTTTAAAGGCAATTCTTTTTCAGATAACTTTCTGTTGGCAAATAAATTGGTGCAAGATCTGGATAGGAAGTGTTTTGGCGACAATGCGCTAATCAAACTGGATGTCATGAAAGCTTATGATAGATTAGAGTTGCAGTTCCTCTTTAACAATTCTCAAAAAGTTTGGATTTTCAATCAATTTAATTCAATTCATCTATAAGGCGATCTCAAGTATTGGCTTCTCGGTCCTCTTGAATGGGTCGAGTTGTGGTTTCTTTAACTCTTTGCGAGGAATTAGACAGGGAGCCCCGATCTCTCCTTCTTTGTTTATTATAGCCAACAAGTACTTCTTGAGGCTTATAACTTACACCTTCAATGTTACAAGAGGAGCTGCTTTCCACAACACAGGCAAAGTGGTTGTCTCCCACCTATCATTTGCTGATGACACGCTTATCTTTTGCAGAGCTAATTCTAATGTTTTCTTTGGGATTCAAGGTATCTTAAATGATATGCAGGCAGTGTCGGGTATGATGGTCAACTGGAGTAAATCTAATGTTTTAACAACCCGAGGTTGTTACCAGGGTGATTAACTCCAAATTCAAGAGAATTAAGTCCAAATCAGAATTTCAATTTTAGTCAAATAAAAATTAAATAAAAATATCCTCAAATAAATCATATTGGGGGATCCTCCTACAAAAATTTGAGTGCAATCGAGATCCCGGATCATCCTAAATAAATTTAGAAAGTTTAAACTTCCGGAGTTGATAATAGATAAATTATAAGTCGGAATTTAAAAATTTTTGTATATTTAAGTTAAACATCATATGAGGATGCTATGCTTTAAGTTTCATAAATTTCTGAGCTTTGGATTAATCGTAGCAAAGTTTTGAAGCTTTTCACTTAAAAATTAATATAAAATAAAATACTAATCCAAATATAATATATTTTGGAAGCTTGCGTTTGTCTCGTCAAGATGCTCATTTCGATACCTAATTTAAAATTTTTGGAGTTCAAATGGCTATAAATTAGGGCTCGAGAATTTTTAGCTGTCTAATTTGTAATTTATGGCTGCAATAGAATATTGCTTTACCTTATAAATATATAACATCCTCTAACCTAAATCTAATAGTATTGTTTATACCTAAGATTGGAGGTGATATGTCTAATAGTTGATCAACCATATAATAAGTATTTATTTGAATATGTATGCTTGTATGTGAATCTAAATTAACTTAAATATAATCGATTATTTCAAAGTATATATTTAGCACTCGAATAATTATGTGCATGCATGCAGCATCATCATTATATCTATGTTTGCATGTCGTCTTATTATGAACTAAATACTCGCTCATCCTTATGAATAGCTATTTAATAAGTTAGATTAATTAATATATTTTATATTAAATCATGTTATTACCTAAGATTGGAGAGGGAATTGTATTGTTTATACCTAAGATTGGAGGAGATACGTCTAATAGTTGATCAACCATATAATAACTATTTAGTTGAATACGTATGCTTGTATGTGAATCTAAATTAACTTATATATAATTGATTATTTTAAAGTATATATTAGCACTAGAATAATTATGTGCATGCATGCAGCATCATCGTTATATCTATGTGTGCATGTCGTCTTATTATGAACTAAATACTCGCTCATCCTTATGAATAGCTATTTAATAAGTTAGATTAATTAATATATTTTATATTAAATCACGTTATTACTTAAGATTGGAGGGGGGAGTTGTATTGTTTATACCTAAGATTGGAGGCGATATGTCTAATAGTTGATCAACCATATAATAAGTATTTAGTTGAATACTTATGCTTGTATGTGAATCTAAATTAACTTAAATATAATCGATTATTTTAAAGTATATATTTAGCACTGGAATAATTATGTGCATGCATGCAGCATCATCGTTATATCTATGTTTGCATGTCGTCTTATTATGAACTAAATACTCGCTCATCCTTATGAATAGCTATTCAATAAGTTAGATTGATTAATATATTTTATATTAAATCATGTTATTACCTTTTGTAGCATGAAGTAAGTGCACGTTGGTTCATTTAGGATTTCATTGGCGAATTGAACCTGTATTTACTTGCATGCACTAAATTGGTTTCCTGTACATTTCAATTTGGGTTATTGCGTCGCTATTAATCTATTCATACAAGTTGAGATGGTTAGATAATGGATTCCATTCAACTCATGCAGTATGTAAGCATCTATTTTAGTTTCTTATGTTAACTTCATTTATTTGCTCATAGAAGTGATACTTTTGCTTTCATTAGGATCTTAGTTGTTGTCCTTATCAGACCTCATGCATGCAGCCCTCATTTTAGTTTATTAACTATGTAAGAAGTAGTTATGTTAGTCATATGCATACACATGTTTTGCATGAGTTAGTTCATATAATATAGAGAGTTGTGTGTTCTCTAAATTAAGTGTTCTGAATAGATATTCATGAGAGTCTAGTTAAATGATTAATTAATCAATCGCATGATTTTCTACTCATTGTTTCTCATCTTAGTTATCATTCAAATTCACATGAAGAAGGTAGCTTAGTGATGAGTCTAAATTCATTTCCATCAATTTTTTTTTTATTAAAGCATGATCAATGTATCTCCATGAATCCCTCATAAGCAGTAATTGCTTTTACTCATGCTAAGTTGATTCATATGCCATCCACTAGATCCCTCCTTAATATGTTGTATTTCAAATCTTCTAATTGTAGTTGTTGAGTAATTTGACTTGAGATCTCACAGTTTGGCATGTTACTAGCTTGTCAAAGTATTTATCATCAGTCCCTTTGCCCATTTATTGTAGGTGTTGTGATTAACGTCTCATTCCAATCAATCGTCGAGCTTCAAGTTTGAATCACTTTAAAGGTACGTAAGTACTTAGAACTTGTATTGAGTTCCATAAATTAAATTACTTATTTAGTCCTTTGTTAAGTGCGTACACAACTTGCATAGTTCTTATTGCCATTTTTGCACTTTTATCTTCTTGAATCTTACGCTAGTTTCCATTTAGTTTTGCGAGTTGTTTTAAAGGATCAAGTGTTTTGATTCTATCATGAATACTTAAATTCATTAAACTCTCATTTATCCCTAATTAAACTTTAGAGATCTTAAGGACTTGATCAAGTGATTTACACTTAATCTAGATCTTAGATCGCCATCAAGAATTCATTAATAATTCATTTGATTTATCATTGATCTGTAATGTAACTATTTGGGGGGCCCCCATACTGACAATAAGGAAGTACGGTGCTCCAACTGTGGCAAATCCCCAACTTAAGTAAAGTTAGGCGAACCCAACTTGCCTTAAGGCAAGGACTTGTCACCAAGTGCTATAACATTCATCAATATAAATATCAAAGTGGCAGAAGCAATATAAAAATAGGGTAACATCCACAAGCATATATAGTAGGAAAAGAAAATGTAATATAGTAACTCATCACAATGCAGAAAGTAAAGTACATCCAGAAAGTTTAATTATTACAAACTGAAATGAATAACTGAAAATGAAAGACTCTCGTCCTCACTAAAATAATAAGACAAGGCCAGCTAGACAGCAGCTGGAAGGTCCTCCTCCTGAACTGGCTCCTCCTCAGTGACACTGCCCACGAACACGTCTGAATCTAACATTCGTCGGTATCACAAATGACAGGGCCCCAGCCAACAAAATAAAAAGTTGCAGTTAGACAATTGTCTAAGTACATTTTAGGCTATTTAAAGTGAACTGAATATTAAAGGATATCACATTTAAATTTAACTATACATGCAGCAGTACAGGGGTGCAATAAGCTATGAAAGAACTGGGATACTATAAACTATCTATTTATAGAATGCAACATGTATGTAAATTAACATACAGACTCAAAATAAGCAAGGTAAGGCTAAGAGGAAAAATAACTACAACTACTGAATAAATATGATCCTAACATGATTATGATCGAAGTAAAACATGCTTAGTATAAAAGAGCATGAGTACTGAATATAATAAAATTCTAGCATCCTAAATATACCATTTATATATATATATAAACTATGAAAGTATACATACAACATGCAGATTAATATGAAAAGAAAGGCCACTGAGACATGTGGCAAAAGCAAAGCAATGTATAACATATAAAGCCATTGAGACATGTGGCAAAACGAGCAATACTAAAGAATAAGGCCACTAAAGCATGTGGCAAAGCAAATCAGAAAAGCAATATAATACAGCTAGAGTAGTAATAAGCCTAAGTTTTAGTACTGCCATACCAGCTAATAGGCCATACAGGGCCTCCAATATCAATCAATCAATCAATCCCAGCCTAGCCATCCAAATATGCTAGGTCTGAGTCCAGTCTATACAATACTACTATTGAAGAGGCAGACTATACTAGGTCATATTCTACTAATTGTGACAAAACAAAACTGAATGATATGTAAATTCAATACTAGCTTAGGATACCTCATCCTAAGTTTTCCTATTATGCTCAAGGGATAAAGCTCAAAATCCAAGGTATGCAAAGCAATCTAATCAAAGTAAACAAGAGACTCAATTTAGACTCATGTGATATCTGTTGTTATCTAATTACCCAATCTAACTACACTGAGAAGGTACAAGCTTAGGATCTCCAATATCCAGTTATCGAGTAGAATCTCAGATTTACGTCCTTAAAGTTAAATATTAGAACTTAACAAGTTCTAATAAAAAATCATGTGACGACTATATAGTTTAAGTAAGCAAATCAATGACCTAATTTTATGAATATTTTACTCTCTTACCCAAATCTTGACTAAATAAATCAAGATTTAAGAATTTAGAACTTAAACCCTATGTTGAGTTCAAATTCCAAATCCAAGGTGATACTAAAATAGGATCTATATTTCTCACTTAATCCCAAGGGTAAAGGTTCTTATAAGTTGAAAGATTCAGGAGCTACGATCTTAGTGGAAGGCTATTATATTAATTATTAGATAAAATAATTAATTAAGAACTTGAGAATCTAAGATCTATATTCAATCTTTAAGATAATCTCATTATCTTATTGATTGAATCATCCTATACCCACATGGAAGGTTTCAAAAGATTAAATAATCAATCATTTAAGAATTTCAATTGGAGGGGGTTTGATTCAAATTGAAGATCTAAGTCTAAAATCTAAGATCTAAAGATCTGAAGTTTGATCATTTAGACTCTTAATTAAAGTTTTGACTTAAGAGTTTCCATTATTGATATTCTTTGGATTTAATTTCATACTTAACTAGAAGGAGCTTATTAAGGTTAAGAATTGACAATTTCAAGCACTAGATTAATATTAAACCCATTTTGACCTTCTTAGGCTACTTAAGATCTAAGGGTTTGAGTTTTGATCACTTTAGAACTTAAGATAAGACTCTACTTCGACATTTATAGTTCCCTTTTTCTTTTAACACTTAACTCTAATATTATCTTAACTGAACTTAATAATGAGGTAACTGTCCATTTTAATTATTAGATTTAATTAAGTTAAGGTCCAATGATCTTTATAAGGAAATGTTTAGATTTAAGTATCTTGATTAAGGAATTAGTGAGACCTTATGGATTGGTGATAATTATTGTTCTAGGATTTCAGAGAAACATTTTCAATCTATGTTATAGTGGCTTACTGAAATTTTCAATCCCTAAAGAACACTAAATCACATTTTGGCCAAAATGACCAAAATGCCCCTCTTAAGGCTAAAATTGGGATTTTAGGATTTTGTTGTCCAAATTTGTTCTAATCTATTTTAAAGCATTTCATATAACTAAATGAAGTGGGAAACACCCAAAATTTAGGTTTTGAAGACCTAATTGATCTTAATTAGCACTAATCACTTAATTAACCCTCTTCGGGTGATTTGTGAAATTAAGGCAATTTAGGGCAATCCAATTCTACACTTAGATTCTAATTGATTTAATATAAGGTTAGGAACAACCCTCACTCAATTCAGAGGCTTAATTAGGGTTAAGTTCACAAATCCTTAATTAGGGTGATTAAGGAGTGATTAAGAAAATTAATTACCTAAAATGGATTTTAAGGGTCTGGAATTGTTCGTTAGGTCATAAGGAGCAATCAGATCCCTTAAACTCACAATTTGGATAGTTAGGTGATTTTATATGCTATATTTAAGAACAGAAAAGTTTCAGTTAATATTTTTAAATCCAACCATTGGATCTGGAATTTTATTTTAGATTCAGATTTCTGGAATTTTTCTGATTCAAATGGTATATTGGATCATACCATTTGGATGTGTATCTAAAGTTATTCAATTAATTTATTCTGTATTTTTATTTAAATCTAATCATAGGATTTTATTTTCTGGATTAATTTCCTTAAGGAAAATAAATCCAGAAATCAAAATATTTACTGTCAGCCCAAAATCAAAATGCGCGGGTCGGGGGTCGACCCGGCCCAAAATCCCGTCTTCTTCCTCTCGACTACGCCCGCTGCCCGAACCCTAATGCCGGCTTCCAGCGCCAAATTCTCTGCACTCCGGTCACGCCACGCCATGATTTTGATGGCTACACATTCACTGACCTCAGATGCGTTGATTAAACCACAAAGCCCTAACTGGGAAGCTCGGGTTCGCCAGATGGCTGCTCGACCGAAAGCTCCCAGAAGGCGCTCCTGTGAGGATATAATTCTCCTCACAGAGGCCACGAGCCGCCCAGAGCTCGATCCCTACATGTTCAGGGATCGACAAGGAAGCGATAGGGTGAAACCAGAAGCCTTGGGGTGGTCTGGATCGCTGGGGGGCTGCTAGGCTATTTCGGCCGACTGGGCTTACGACTGGGTCGATCGATTCCAATCGAATTGATCTATCTGATCGAACCTAACCCTCGATACCAGCTTACAATCATTGTCCAAATGAGCCTAAAGACAAATGGACAACCAATTTTTAATTGGGTGTATGAATTTAGATGAAATACAATTTCGTCTGGCGGTGAGCACAGGTGACAAATTCGTCGCCCGGTTCACTGCCAGACCGCTCCTTCTGGGCTCGATTGCTCAGGGAGGAGTTAAGGAAGGACCCTACTCAGCATCTACGGCTTGCGAAGAAGCAAAATGAGCTAAATCCAGCTCGATAGGGAGGAATGGGTAAGGCTATACCTCAGTTTGAATACTCTCAGAGAGTGCAGGTTGTCTCGAGTGTACGCAGAGGTTCCAGGAGCTCTGCAAGGGGGTCTAAACTCTAGACCACACCCTCTATCAGCAGCTGCAGCAGGAATGGCCACCTAGTTCGCCAAGAAGTTCCAAAACCTTCAGTTGGCTAGCACAGGGATCACAGTGAGCAAAGGAGCTCACTGTGATTTAGGGAGGGTATTTATAAGCTGAGGAAAAACTTAGGAGTGGAAATCAAAGCTGGGACAAGGCCTCGGGCTCGGATCAGAGGTTCCTTCAGCCAACCCAGAATGGGGTGATCCCACCCTCTGGGTTGCCTTCAAAGGCTCGACCCTAAACAGGAAGGCGCTAACGACTTGGGTGAGCTAGCGGGAGAGTGGCAGACAAAATCGACGTGGCAAATTTCTGCTGTCGGCTGAATCTCTGCGAAGATGAAGGTGAACAATGACCAGGAGATCGGAGGCCGTCTGATGCGCGGAGTCGTTGGGATTCAACGGCTTGATGGAAGTCCTGGGTAACGGCCGTGCGGATTGAATCTCAGACGTTGGATCCCAGATGCCGATCGAGCGTCTGAGATCAAATCACGGGTGGAGTGACGCGGGCCGTTGGATCCTGCTTGATGCGTGCCAGAGATCCTGCTGGCTTAAAATTGTGCGCCGCTGTCGGGACCCCGCAGCGGATCTACCGCGGTCCCGACAGCAAATCCCACAGAATTAATTTTCTTAAATAATTTAATTTAATTAATTAAAATCCATTTAAAATAAATATTAATTATTCTAAAATTTCCCAAATTCAATTTAGGTCAAAATGAGTTTCAAAAATTCCCAAAAAATCACCCTTAGTTAATTTGGGTATGAGGAACTCAAAAATGAAATTAGATTTTAATTTTGAGATCAAAATAATTTAGGTATTTTTTAGGGCTTAAAAAAAATAGCCAAAAATACCAAATTTTCCAATTTAGCTCCAATTGGTTTCAAACTTTTAGGTTTAGGTTTAAATGACCCATTGAATCCAATGGAATCAAAATTAAACATTGGTTTAGCTTAATTAATCTAGTTTTAAGCTAGGGTAACAACCTAGGGTTGTTACAGACTCCTCCACTTAAGAACGATGTCGTCCCCGACATCACCTAAGTGAAGAAATATCATGCTGCGATAATACGAGTTTAGATACAATTGAAGGAAAAGAAATGAATAATACCTGAGTTTACAAAGAGTTGGGGATATTTATTGTGCATATCCACCTCTTTTTCCCAAGTAGATTCTTCCAACGATCGATTCTTCCACTGAATTTTGACCATAGGAATTGAATGATTCCTCAGCTGTTTCTGATCACGAGCTAAAATTCTGATAGGTTCTTTGGCATAAGAAAGATCAGGTTGAATTTCTACTGCTGGGAGTTGAACGAGATGAGAAGGGTCTCGAAGACATCTTCTCAATGAGGATACATGAAACACGTTGTGAACAGCTGCAAAACCATCAGGAAGGCTTAGTCGATAAGCAGATGACCCTACGTTGGCCAATATTTTGAAAGGTCCTACATAGCGGAGACTGAGTTTCCCAGCTACACCAAATCTGAAAACACCCTTCATTGGGCTGACCTTCAGATAAGCAGAATCTCCCACGCTGAACTCTAAGAGACGGTGGTGAGAGTCATGATACTTACTCTGACTATCTTGAGCTGAACGAATTCTCTGCTGAATTAATTTGATATTGCTACTGGTTTCTTCTACCAATTCTGAACCAAACAGTTGAACACTTCCTATTTCAGACCAGGCTAGTGGGGTACTGCATTTTCTACCATACAAAGCTTCATAAGGAGCCATCTTAATACTGGCTTGAAAACTATTGTTATAGGCAAATTCCACTAACGGGATGTGATCTTCCTAGGAACCAGCAAAATCAAGGATACAGAGTATAAGCAAGTCTTCCAGAACCTGATTTACTCTCTCAGTTTGACCATCCGTCTGAGGATGAAAAGCTGTACTCATGGCTAGAGTCATACCTAGATCTTGATGCACAGTTTGCCAAAACTTGGAAGTAAATCTGCTATCTCTATCAGATACAATTGACTTTGGAATTCCATGCAATCTGACAATCTCCTTGATGTAGAGCTTTGCTAACTTCTCTACTGAATCAGTTTGACGAATAGGAAGCAAATGCACTGATTTAGTTAATCGATCAACAATAACCCAGATTGCGTCGGCACTAGACTTGGCACGAGGTAATCCCATGACAAAGTCCATGGATATATCAAACCATTTCCATTCCAGAATATCGAGCGGATGTAGAAGACCACCAGGTCTTTGGTGTTCGGCCTTTACTAGATTACAGGCATGGCATTTTGCCACAAAGTCAACTACAACTTTCTTCATGCCTGGCCACCAAAATGATTGCTTCAAATCTTGATGCATCTTAGTACTGCCTGGGTGAATATGATACCCATAATTATGGCCTTCGACTAAAACCTCTTGATGCATAGATTTAGGTATCCACAATCGATTGCCCAGATAAACTACACCATTCTGCAACTGCAAATCCTGACGACGACCACCTTCGATATTTGCTTTAAATTTCAGATACTCATCATCTTTGGTTTGCGAGATGGAGACATCTCTGTGGAAAGTGGGTTCCACATTAATATTAGCTAATAGCGAACTCAGCATATCGCCTTTAACTGGAGAAATCTCGAGCTTACAAAATTCAGGTTCTAAGAAACTGGAGGCAATCATAGAGGTTAGAGTAGTACGACGACTAAGAGCATCGGCCACTACCTTAGCCTTTCCCGGATAATATTGAATGCTGAGGTCATAATCGCTAATGAGTTCCAACCATCTTCTCTGACGGCAATTCAATTCTCTCTGGGTGAAGATGTACTTCAGACTTTGATGATCAGTGAAAATTGAACATTGCACTCCATATAAGTAGTGACGCCATATTTTCAAGGCGAATATTACGGCTGCAAGTTCAAGGTCATGAACTGGATAGTTTTTCTCGTGGGGTTTTAGTTGATGAGAGGCGTAAGCAATTACCTTACCCTCTTGCATCAAAACACAACCTAGACTGATTTTGTAGGCATCGGTATACACCTGATAGTTCAAACCTTCTTTTGGCAAAATAAGAACTGGAGCAGTAGATAGAGCATCCTTAAGGGTTTGAAACGCTTTCTCACATTCTGGGCTCCAAATGAATGGGACAGCCTTTTGGGTTAGTTTAGTCAACGACGAAGCGATCTGAGAAAAGCCCTTAACGAATTTCCTATAGTATCCTGCCAATCTCAGAAAACTTTTAATATCGGTGACAGACTTAGGTTGAACCCAATCCTGAATAGCTTTTACTTTGCTCTGGTCTACTCGAATTCCCTAAGCATCGACTACGTGCCCCAAAAATGCAATGGAGTTAAGCCAAAACTCGCACTTGGAGAACTTGGCATAAAGTTGATGCTCACGCAAGGTTTCCAACACTAGCCTTAGATGCTCTTCATGGTCTTTCAGAGTTTTGGAGTAAACGAGGATATCGTCAATAAAGATGATCACAAACTTATCCAGATACGGTTTTATCACGCGTTGCATTAAATCCATAAATATTGACGGTGCATTGGTGAGTCCGAACGACATCATCAAAAACTCAAAGTGTCCATAACGAGTACGGAACGTAGTCTTCCCTATGTCGACTTCTTTTACTCGCAACTGATGGTATCCAGACCTTAGATCGATTTTATAAAATATCACGGCTCTGGATAATTGATCGAACAGATCGTCAATTCTGGGTAATGGATATTTGTTCTTTATGGTGACCTTGTTTAGTTCGCGATAGTCTATACTCATACGCATAGATCCATCCTTCTTCTTCACAAATAAAACTAGCGCTCCCCAAGGAGACATGCTTGGCCTAATAAAACCTTTATTCAGGAGCTCTTGCAACTGCTCATTGAGTTCTTGAAGCTCTTTAGGTGCCATTCTATAAGATGCTTTGGATATTGGCTGCGTACTAGGAATCAATTCAATGAGAATTCCACTTCTCTGGAAGGAGGTACACCAAGCAAATCTTCTGGAAATACATCAGCGAATTCTTTGACTACCTTACAATCAGCAAGGGAGATATTTCCTTCTGTTTCGCCCATCATGGTGACTAAGTAGGCGCTACAACCTTTGACAATCAACTATTCTGCTTTAATGACATTTATTAAAGATAACTGCATGCTAGTTTTTCCTACAAATGTTTCAGGCTTACCCTGAGAATGGAGAGTGACTCTCTTTTTATGGCAGTTAATCACAACATTATTGTCACTAAGCCAATTCAACCCGAGGATAATGTCAAAGTTTACTATCGGTAGAACGATTAGCTTAGCCTGAAATTCTTGATCGTTTATCGGGACTTTGATATTGCAAAATTTCTGGGCACTTAGCTGGATTCCTGATGGAAGTCTAACACTCAATCTTTGTGTTAGGTTGCATGTGTGGAGTTTAAGATTATTAGCAAATTGTTCAGAGATGAATGAGTGACTGGCACCCGTATCGAACAATACGTTACAAGGTTGGTTATTGAAATAAAGTGTGCCTAAATTACACAGTTTTGCATTAACAGCTTGAAAAGATTTAACATACAGAAAGGCAATATAACAAGAGGGGTTGAAGAGTGTGTACCTGAAACCACGTTGTTATCTTCTGCGGCTTCCATAGGAGTTAAGGCATACACTCGGGCAGGTCCAGCAGGACGATTGTTATTTTGTCGTCACTGGAAATTCTGAGAATTGGGTGCTGGTGGCTGGGTGTGAGCCACTTCAGGAGCAGGGGCTGGCATTATGGCCAGATTTGGTTCTCTCCGATTCAGCGGAGTTGCTCGAAACACCTGCTTCTTATGATACGGCTTCATTTGAACTCCATCTATTGTTTCGGTGTGGTCGTACTGATAAAATCGATGGCCTGTGCGCCCACAATTTAAACACCTCTGGCCAAAGTGATAACACTTGCCATATGGATGTGGCTTGGCGCAGTTCTGAATTTGTTCAGTTGTAGGTGCAGCTTCCAACTGATATACTTTCACGGGGTTGGACCCGTGCCTTTTGAAATTTCCTCGCTGGTTCAAATTGGTTTGCGCCTTTCGCTTATGATCTTCTTCGGATTGGTGATGTTCAATCACCTTAGCTGTTTCCACTAGTTTAAAGAAACTAGTTAGACAGAGTGGCACTATCTGATTCTTCAACGAACTTCTGAGTCCACAAAGGAATCGATGACACTTTGCTGACTCAGAGTGGGTGACTTCTGGTGCAAAACAGATTAATCTACGGAACTCTCTCTCATATTCCGCCACTGAGCGACTTCCTTACGTCAACCTCATGATCGTACCTGTAATCATGTTTTGTGCGGACAGGGGGATGAACTCAGTCTTGAAGGCTTCAACAAATGCATCCCAAGGAATGTCGTCTAATTCACAATTGATGAACTGGGTGTTCCTGACTTCTTCCCACCAATATTCTGCCTCGGCATGAAACAGATGGGTGGTGAGACGGACGGCTTCAGAGTTTGGAATCTTCAGACTAACTAGATCCTTTTCTATGGCCTTCAGCCAATCGGCTTTGTATCCATTGGGGACAAGTTCCCGCCAAAGGATGG
Organism: Gastrodia elata; assembly: GCA_016760335.1. NCBI lineage: Eukaryota > Viridiplantae > Streptophyta > Magnoliopsida > Asparagales > Orchidaceae > Gastrodia > Gastrodia elata. Next base: position 42,899 of record JACERR010000088.1, read on the forward strand.
AGGCCTTAACCTCAGGAAATTATGGAGGAGATTATCTGCTGTATGGTGTGAAGATGAAGCAACTTGTGGGGCATGAACTATTGGAGCGATGACAGTTGCTGGGGTTACACGATCATTCAATAATTTCTGCATGACCAGTGCCTGTTGAGCTTGGTTTTCTAAGAGCGTTTCCACCATGGCTCGCAGATGAGCCACCTCATCGTTAGAACTACTGGAGGCCACAGTGTTCTTGATAGGAGTAACAGTGGGTGGTGATCCAGAATCCATTCTAGTTTAATTTAAGAAAAGAACAATTCCGAATCTAGTCTAAGTAAAGGAATTCAAAATTTCTCATTAATCATAAAATTTAGAAATTACAAATGCTAAATTGTAAATCAAAATGAAGTTTGCTTGAAATTAAAATAACATTTAACCTAACTATCATTTAGACTTTATCAATGTACTCTGCCCTAAAGGCTACACAAAAATCCTCAAAGGTGACTTCTCGCCGCTTCCTTTTACGCTTCTTCTCGAGCTTTGCCATAGTCTCGTACCACTATACTCTGGCATAGTCCACCATTAGGTCAGTCACCATATCTACATAGAGTGACTCAGGACACTCTATGTGCTCCAAAAGGGACTCTACTCGGCTCAGCCATTCTTGCGCATACACTGGAAAGTTGAGCCCTCGACATACAGTTTGTCGTAGAAGCTTTTCCAGGACCAAAATTCCTCTTGATGAAACTCCTTCGATTTGCTAGTTGCTTTCCTGCCTCCATTTGAAGCTACTGTCCCAAGCACTCCTGAAGACACGCTGATAGTAGTCTATATCGGACTCCTTAGATCCCATCTGACTCTGGGAGCAGAATTTTACTATATTTGTGTTAGACCCTAATTTAATAAATTTATTAGGTTGGGAGTATTCTCCTCTTTCATTGTGAATAAAGTTACTGGCACTACTATGTTATGGATGTTACTCATATTGATGCATGTATTTCAGAAGAACGATCCATTAGGTAGAAAGGAATCATAGATCCCATTCTGACACCTTATGGTGTTCTCTGATACTAACTGTGGGGCCCCCGTACTGACAATAATGAAGTACGGTGCTCAACTGTGGCAAATCCCCAACTAAAGTAAAGTTAGGCGAACCCAACTTGCCTTAAGGCAAGGACTTGTCACCAAGTGCTATAACATTCATCAATATAAATATCAAAGTGGTGGAAGCAATATAAAAATAGGGTAACATCCACATGCATACATAGTAGGAAAAGAAAATGTAATATAGTAACTCATCACAATACAGAAAGTAAAGTACATCCAGAAAGTTTAATTATTACAAACTAAAATGAATAATTGAAAACGAAAGACTCTCGCCTCATTGGAATAACAAGACAAGGCTAGCTAGACAGCAGCTGGAAGGTCCTCCTCCTGAACTGGCTCCTCCTCAGCGACACTGCCCACGAACACGTCTGAATCTGGCATTTGTCGGTATCACAAATGCCAGGGCCCCAGCCAACAAAATAAAAAGGTTACAGTTAGACAATTGTCTAAGTACATTTTAGGCTATTTAAAGTGAACTGAATATTAAAGGATATCACATTTAAATTTAACTATACATGCAGCAGTAAAGGGGTGCAATAAGCTATGAAAGAATTGGGATACTATAAACTATCTATTTATAGCATGCAACATGTATGTAAAGTAACATACAGACTCAAAATAAGCAAGGTAAGGCTAAGAGCAAAAATAACTGCAACTACTGAATAAACATGATCCTAACATGATTATGATCGAAGTAAAACATGCTGAGTATAAAAGAACATGAGTACTGAATATAATAAAATTCTAGCATCCTAAACATGCGATTTATACATATATCTAAACCATGAAAGTATACATACAACATGCAGATTAATATGAAAAGAAAGGCCACTGAGACATGTGGCAAAAGCAAAGCAATGTATAACATATAAAGCCACTGAGACATGTGGCAAAGCGAGCAAAAACTAAAGAATAAGGCCACTGAAGCATGTAGCAAAGCAAATCAGAAAAGCAATATAATACAGCTAGAGTAGTAATAAGCCTAAGTTCTAGTATTGTCATACCAGCCAATAGGCCATACAGGGCCTCCAATATCAATCAATCAATCAATCCCCAGCCTAGCCATCCAAATATGCTAGGTTTGAGTCCAATCTATACAATACTACTACTGAAGAGGCAGACTATACTAGGTCATATTCTACTAACAGTGACAAAACAAAATTGAATGATATGTAAATTCAATACTAGCTTAGGATACCTCATCCTAGGTTTTCCTATTATGCTCAAGGGCTGAAGCTCAAAATCCAAGGTATGCAAAGCAATCTAATCAAAGTAAGCAAGAGACTCAATCTAGACTAATGTGATATCTGTTGTTATCTAATTACCCAATCTAACTACCCTGAGAAGGTACAAGCTTAGGATCTCCAATATCCAGCTATCGAGTAGAATCTCAGATTTACGTCCTTAAAGTCAAATATTAGAACTTAACAAGTTCTAATCAAAAATCATGTGACGACTATATAGTTTAAGTAAGCAAATCAATGACCTAAATTTATGAATATTTTACTCTCTTACCCAAATCTTGACTAAATAAATCAAGATTTAAGAATTTAGAACTTAAACCCTATGCTGAGTTCAAATTCCAAATCCAAGGTGATACTAAAGTAAGATCTAGGTTTCTCACTTAATCCCAAGGGTAAAGGTTCCTATAAGTTGAAAGATTCAGGGGCTACGATCTTAGTGGAAGGCTATTATATTAATTATAAGATAAAATAATCAATTAAGAACTTGAGAATCTAAGATCTATATTCAATCTTTAAGATAATCTCATTATCTTATTGATTGAATCATCCTATACCCACATGGAAGGTTTCAAAAGATTAAACAATCAATCATTTAAGAATTTCAATTGGAGGGGGTTTGATTCAAATTGAAGATCTAAGTCTAAGATCTAAGATCTAAAGATCTGAAGTTTGATCACTTTAGACTCTTAATTAAAGTTTTGACTTAAGAGTTTCCATTATTGATTTTCTTTAGATTTAATTTCATACTTAACTAGAAGGAGTTTATTAAGGTTAAGAATTGACAATTTCAAGCACTAGATTAATATTAAACCCATTTTAACCTTCTTAGGCTGCTTAAGATCTAAGGGTCTGAGTTTTGATCACTTTAGAACTTAAGATAAGACTCTACTTAGACTTTTCTAGTTCCCTTTTTCTTTTAACACTTATTCTAATATTATTTTAACTGAACTTAATAATGAGGTAACTGACCATTTCAATTATTAGATTTAATTAAGTTAAAGTCTAATGATCTTTATAAGGAAATGTTTAGATTTAAGTATCTTGATTAAGGAATTTGTGAGACCTTATGGATTGGTGATTATTATTGTTCTAGGATTTCAAAGAAATATTTTCAATCTATGTTATAGTGGCTTACTGAAATTTTCAATCCCTAAAGAACACTAAATCACATTTTGGCCAAAATGACCAAAATGCCCCTCTTAAGGCTAAAATTGGGATTTTAGGGTTTTGTTGTTAAAATTTGTTCTAATCTATTTTAAAGCATTTCATAAGACTAAATGAAGTGGGAAACACCCAAAATTTTGGTTTTGAAGACCTAATTGATCTTAATTAGCACTAATCACTTAATTAAGCCTCTTAGGGTGATTAGTGAAATTAAGGCAATTTAGGGCAATCCAACTCTACACTTAGATTCTAATTGACTTAATATAAGGTTAGGAACAACCCTCACTCAATTCAGAGGCTTAATTAGGGTTAAGTTCACTAATCCTTAATTAGGGTGATTAAGAAGTGATTAAGAAAATTAATTACCTAAAATGGATTTTAAGGGTCTGGAATTATACCTTAGGTCATAAGGAGTAATCAGAGCCCTTAAACGCATAGTTTGAATAATTAGGTGATTTTATATGATTTATTTTAGAACAGAAAAGTTTCAGTTAATATTTTTAAATCCAACCATTGGATCTGGAATTTTATTTTAGATTCAGATTCTGGAATTTTTTTGATTCAAATGGTATATTGGATCATACCATTTGAATGTGTGGATCTAAAGTTATTCAATTAATTTATTCTGTATTTTTATTTAAATCCAATCATAGGATTATATTTTCTGATTTAATTGCCTTAAGGAAAATAAATCCAGAAATCAAAATATTTACTATCGCCCCAAAATCAAAACGCGTGGGTCGGGGGTCGACACTGCCCAAAATCTCGTCTTCCTCCTCTCGACTACGCCCGCTGCCCGAACCCTAATGCCAGCTTCCCGCACCAAATTCTCCGCACTTCGGTCACGCCACGCCATGATTTTGATGGCTACACGTTCGCTGACCTCAGATGCGTCTCTTAAACCACAAAGCCCTAACTGGGAAGCTCGGGTTCGCCAGATGGCTGCTCGACCGAAAGCTCCCAGAAGGCGCACTTGTGAGGAAATAATTCTCCTCACAGAGGCCACGAGCCGCCCAGAACTCGATCCCTACACGTTCAGGGATCGACAAGGAAGCGATAGGGCGAAACCAGAAGCCTTGGGGTGGTCTGGATCGCTGGGGGGCTGCTAGGCTATTTTGGCCGACTGGGCTCGCGACTGGGTCGATCGATTCCAGTCGAATGGATCGATCTGATCAAACCTAACCCTCGATACCAGCCTACAATCATTGTCCAAATGAGCCTAAAGCCAAATGGACAACCAATTTTTAATTAGGTAAACGGATTTAAACGAAATACAATTTCGTCTGGCGGTGAGCACAGGTGATGAATTCGTCACCCGGTTCACTGCCAGACCACTCTTTCTGGGCTCGATTGCTCAGGGAGGAGTTATGGAAGGACCCTACTCAGCATCTACGGCTTACGAAGAAGCAAAATGAGCTAAATCCAACTCGATAGGGAGGAATGGGTAAGGCTGTACCTCGGTTCGGAGACTCTCAGAGAATGCAGGCCGTCTCGAGTGCACGCAGAGGTTCCAGGAGCTCTGCAAGGGGGTCTAAACTCCAGACCTCACTATCAGCAGCTGCAGCAGGAATGGCCGCCTGGTTCGCCGAGAAGTTCCAGAACCTTCAGTTGGCTAGCGTAGGGATCACAGTGAGCAAAGGAGCTCACTGTGATTCAGGGAGGGTATTTATAGGCTGAGGCAAAACTTAGGAGTGGAAACCGAAGCTAGGACAAGGCCTCGGGCTCGGACTAGAGGTTCCTTCAGCCAACCAATAATGGGGTGATCCCACCCTCTGGGTTTCCTTCGAAGGCTCGACCCTAAAATAGAAGGCGCTAATGACTTGGGTGAGCTGGCGGGAGAGTGGCAGACAAAATCGATGTGGGGAATTTTTGCTGTCGGCCGAATCTCTGGAAGACGAAGGTGAACAGCCACCGAGAGATCGGGGGCCGTCTGATGCGCAGAGTCGTTAGGATTCGACGGCTTAATGGAAGTCCTGGGTAACGACCGCGCGGATTGAATCTCAGACGTCGGATCCCAGATGCTGATCGAACATCTGAGATCAAATCACGGGTGGAGTGACGCGGGACTTTGGATCCTGCGCTGTGATGCGCGCCAGAGATCCTGCTGGCTTAAAACCGTGCACCGCTGTCGGGACCTCTTAGTGGATCTGCCGTGGTCCTGACAGCTAATCCCACAGAATTAATTTTCTTAAATAATTTAATTTAATTAATTAAAATCCATTTAAATAAATATTAATTATTCTAAAATTTCCCAAATTCAATTTAGGTCAAAATGAGTTCCAAATATTCCCAAGAATTCACCCTTAGCTAATTTGGGTATGAGGAACTCAAAAATGAAATCAGATTTTAATTTTGAGATCAAAATAATTTAGGTATTTTTCAGGGCTTAAAAAAAAAAAGCCAAAAATACCAATTTTCCAATTTAGCTCCAATTAGTTTCAAACTTCTAGGTTTAGGTTTAAATAACCCATTGAATCCAATGGAATCAAAATCAAACATTCGTTTAGCTTAATTAATCTAGTTTTAAGCTAGGGTAACAACCTAGGGTTGTTACACTATTGGTCTTAAATTGATAAGGCTAGGAGTTAACACCTAATCTATCTGATTCAGACCCAAACTCTTAATCACTTAAATATTCAACCTGATTGTAAAATAATTTGACTAACATGATTTTAATAAACTATTTGATTTGATGTTGACTTTAATTCATTGAATTAGAAGTGTTAAGGAAATTAAGGAACTAGTATGATTAAGCATCTGGAATTGAAACTTAAGATCTTTGATTTTCTCTTAAATAAGATCATTAGCATGAAATCAATTATAAAATCTATGACGATTCATTACAAGATCATCCTATTAAGATTCCTGGTTATATCTCATAATTATAGTCTAGGACTCGATTAGATGCAGCCGCCCACCTGATCTAGTTAACCAAATATAATGAATAATCCCATATGATTATATTGAGTATTTAGATATATGAGATCTTGATGATCTTACATTAGATTTTATGTGATAACAATACTAGCCTTAATCATCTTTAAACCAATCAGGTAGGAAAGACTTATTGTGTTATCATGAGGTAAAAGCTTAGATGATCCTACTTGACCCTAGAAGTTGATATTAAATTCTTATGGTAGAATCACCTAAACTACTTAGAATGAGATTTATTCTATGTGGTAGTATCCTCTATTAGGTGACCTCTTGATCACATCCTTGAAACCTTGTGTATAATGTATCCCATTTGAATCCTAGATTCATAGTCTTGGTAATCCATGTTGATTAAATAGAATTGATGTAACTCAAATTATTAGTTGAGTATAGCATTGTAGATCCAAAGAGATGGGTCACTCCAGTAATATTCAGTATTGGTGAGTCACTCTAAGAAGACTTATCTTGTGCTATCTTGTGGGTTTAGGTAGATACAATCCACTTAGAGTAAATTAATCAATCTTAAGAGTGTTATAATTAGTGAACTAGATCCTCAGTATGAAAAAGTAATTGTGACAGGGTTCCGCCTCCTATCGTCATGCATGGCGATAAGTACAGTTATGAGTAAACTAAGTATCTAAAGTTACTCTTCTTAAGACACTATTAGTATGCTATATTTAGGGAAATGGAATCTTTAGATTGGAAGAATAACTGTGACAGGGTTCTACCTCCTATCATCATATGTGGCAATAAGTACAGTTATAAACAAACTAAGTATTTCAAATCACCCTCTTTAAAATACTAAGTATGCTTCTAATTTAGGTATTTCATAGCTTACTTTGAAGAAGTAACTGTGACAGGGTTTCGCCTCCTATCATCATGTGTGGCAATATGTGCAGTTATAAACAAACTAAGTGTTAAATTCACATTTCTTGGAAATATACAGCTATATATATACAACCTTCATAGCTGATGATATTAAGTAAAGTTCTAATTAAAACTAATTATTTAAATTAGATTTAAGAGTCAGAATTCACTTAGACAAATTCTGCACAATGGAGACTCTTGATTTATTATTTGATTTGCATCATTTTTTTTTTGGATTTTGAGCTTTATGTTGTGTAGACATAGAAGCATAAGTATGATCATAAGCATGATGCATGAGTATCAGTGAAGATTTATGGATTACAGAATATTTTATATATATATCAATCATAGAAATTTGCAAAATGATTAGTACTGGATTCCCAATTGGATATATATAAGCATAGGACCGTATGATTCATAGCAGTTCAGTGATATATTGGCTACATATCATGTCATTCAGTTCAGTGGCATATACAAATACATTCATTTAGTGGCATGCAGCATACCTTCACATATACTTTATTTAGTTTCAGATCATTTACTATCTTTTATATTTTCAGTATTCAGTTTTACATTTCAGCGATACTTTACTTTACTACAAATTTCATACAATTTCAATTATTCAGCGTATTTACAACTTTTATGTAATTTTACTTTACTTTACTTCAATTTTGTACAGTTTTATACTTTCTGTTATTTTATAGTATTTCTATAGCTTGATTTCTATCTTACTATTATGTTGAATAACATCTTTTAAATGCAAGCATATGCTATTTTCCAGCTTTATTGTACTTTAACTTTATAAATCTAATTTTATTTTCCTTTGTTGGCTTGGCCCTATCATATATGTACATATGGCAACATCAGGTTTTAGCTCAGACCTTGTGCTTAGGGGTGTGCTTATGATGGAAGGCCAGGTGAGATTGGTGTTCTACAAAGAAGAAGAAATGGCTGATAGTAATCTTTATGTTGCCCTTATATAAATTTAAATGTAATAAATGAATTGCCTTCTTATTATTCTGCATTTTCTTATATTGTATATGAATGGATATATGTGGATAATGTTGAATGCTTTCTTCTTATTTTCTGCACTGCTTTACTTATGCTTCTGCTAAGGTCTTGCTCACATTTTGATTAATATCATGGATATATGTTATCTATTATCTGTGGTATTAGTGACAGTCACCACTTGATTGTAGTTGAGTTAGTGTTACTCGACGACAGTCTTGAGGCGGCCGTTACAAATGTGGTTTTTGGAAAGCGGGTGGATAGCTCTATAACTGTAAATCTATAAACCTTACGGGGTCTAACTCATGCTTATCTCTCTATTCGGTATTTGGGTCTTCCCCTGGCCAAAGGGGTTGCAAACTTCTCCCTTTTTATCCCTATTCTAGAGTTTATGAAGAAAAGAATCAATGGTTGGGCCATGAAATGCCTTTCCTTCGGGGGGCGTTTAGTTCTCCTTCAATTGATTATTAATGCTATGCCAAATTATCTTTTGGTAGCGATTAATCCCCCATCCAAGTTTACTAAAGGTTTCAATAAGATTTGTAATGGTTTCCTTTGGGGGGTGTATGGGGACAGAAAAGGGTTAGATGGGCAAGCTGGGAGTCCTTGGCTATCCCCAAGGCAGCGGGGGGCCTAGATTTTTCCTATTTGCGCAACACCAGCGATGCCTTCTGTGTCAAGTACTAGTGGAGACTGAGAAAAGGGGACGGCCTTTAGGCTGATTATATTGCTAAAAAGTATGGGAACCCCACTCATAACAGTGAGAGGGGTCCATCAAAACGACTCAGTCGTTTGGAGAAATCTGGTGAAAGTCCAGTAGGTGGTGGAAGTTAGTATTCTTTGTAAGCTTTCGAAAGGTAATCGATATTTTTGGTATGATAAATGGCTGGATGAGGGCCCTCTATTTTCTCTGACTCCGGTGGTCGGTGCTCCCGACCTGCTTGCCTCAGATTGCTTGACAAAAATGGGACTTGGATAAAATTAGATGTTTAGTGAATAACGATAACATTTCTGAACTAATTTGTAGGGTCCCCATCACTTTAGATTGTGATAATATGGTTATTTATGTTGGTAATAGTAATAACCCATACTTAAAACTAGCTAGGAGGGTCCTCTCTGGCCCTTTCCTGCCTGTGCCGAATGGTTCCACCTTCCAACCACTGCCTTGTCCTTCTTCATTTGGAGATTATCTAGAAACTTCAGTTCTACATATGATGTTCTTAAGAGTAGAGGATTGTATTTGTCTTCTAAATGTGTTTTCTGCTGCAGTGAAGAATCTTTGCCTCATCTGTTCCTTTCTTGTCCGTATACGAGTAGGCTTTGGGCTCGCTATGCTCATTTATGGTAGTGGAAGCTTGAGTCTTTCACTTTAGTTTTTGATTTCATTTTGTGGTGCAAGGATCATTCGAATAAATGGGGTCTAATGCTTGCTTGCCAAATTTACTGGTAAATTTGGTCGGCTAGAAACTCCACTAAGTAGATCAGTAAAACCATTTCTGGTGGTAAATTAGCTTTTTATATTGACAATTTATTGCAATCTGCTTTAGCGGTACGTTTTTTCTGAGCAAATTCCCGACCCCTGTTTTCTTTCATAATGATGAGGATTCTAGGCTTTGTGTCTGAAACTCGGGAGGCGTGAAAGGATTTCACGAGACTAATCACTTTATGTTCATTGTTTTATATATGTTGCCTTCGGGGAATATCTGCATTCCAAGTATTGGTTGGTGCGTGAGGGCTGGATCTTTGTATTATGTTTCCATATGGCCTTTGGCAGCTTGTTTAGCTGGTTTTAAAGTTTGGCTTATTCCTTGGCTAGCCCTATGGGTCATCCACTAGTTGGGGGGCATGAATATTCAAACCATTTTTATGGGGAAGGATGAGGTTTTCAATTGGTGCAAATTGCAGTTTCAGTTGCTTGACAATAGATTGCTTGATTCTTATAGCTTTTGAGTGTACCATTTCAAGGTAGCCTTCTGGTGGTTTTAGCTTTGAGTCACGCGGTGCCTCTTCTGGGTTTCCCTTATGCGTTTTTGCCCTTTTGTTTTGCTAAGCATCGCCGCCTCTATCCTTGGAAGCTTCGGCTGTCATGTCAGAGGTGTCTATGGGCTTTGCTTGCTCTTCTTGGGGGATGTGTGGCGGTGAAGTTGGAGCTGTTACTTTATGGTCTAAATGAGGTCTTCTGGCTATGTGGGATCATGTTATTTGAGATATGCCAGTTCTTGGAGGTGGCGATCGTTGGTCTGCCCAATGCTAATCGCTCCCTGGAGGCTCTCTTGGTTCTGGCTTTTAGCTTCTAGTTTCTTATGTGGGTGCTGACTGTCTTAATCACAGTCCTCTTCCCGCTTTTCTGATTGCTTGTTGATCCTTGGCGATGAGGTATAAAATATATTATATATACATTATATACACACATATATGTATATAATACCTATATGCATGCATTAATGTATGTTGATAGTCAATAATTTATTGATATACCCAAACGTGCATAATAATGTTGATAGTCTATATATATATAGTTTACATATAGTTACAGAGTCTATATATATATAGGTACATTAATATATCAGTATATACATACACCCACATATAACCCATGGGTTGCAACATCATTCACTGATACAAATAAATATATAGAATTTATGAGTGTATGAGGGTTATTTATATATATATAGTAGACTTTATGGGTGTATATATTGACTATGTGGATATATGTGTATATGTGTATGGGTGTATGTATATATACTCACACACACAATTCATACAACCACATAGTCAATATATACAAAGTGGAAATAATATGTGTCTATATATATATATAGACACACACACACACTAACACACGCTAATATATATATATATATATATATATATATATATATATATATATATATATATATATATATATATATATAATAGCTCTAGTTTTAGGGTTCTCTCTCGTTTAGGGCCATTCTGAAGGCGATTCGGTTTCTACCGACGAACGCCTCCCACGCTCTCGTTTCAAAGTTTCCCAGTCCTGTCCAGGCATCTATGGCCCTGATCTGCTTTTTATTTTTTGTTTTTGTTATTTTTGTTTTAATGGACCGTCCCCTTGGTTCAATCTCTTGAAGAGGTTCTTGCGAAAACCTTCCCTTCTATTAACAAACCTATTTCTAATTTCAGAGGAAGGCCTACCACTTTCTTCTTTGATGAAGAAATCATTTCGCTCACTACTCCACATTCTCTAACGCTGGTGGGGAAATCTACTAGAATAAAACCTAGTTTTGCTTTAGTAAACAGTTTTCTGAAAGGTTTGAAACTTATCGGTGCAGTGAACATCAGATCCCTTGACTCTCATAGAGTGCTTCTTAACTTTGAGTCTGATCTGGATTACGCCAAATTATTATCAAAAGGATCTTATGATCTAAAAGGCAACACGATGCATTTTTATAAGTGGGATCCCTTCACTGATGTGAAACATGATGTCCCAGTAGTTCCGGTATGGATAAATCTACCGGGTCTTCATCTTCATTTTATTTCAAAAGAAATTTTGTTTAATATTGGTCAACTCTGGGAAAGCCGCTCCAATTAGACAAAAATACTGCAACTCTGAGAAACATTGCAGCTCCTAGAATGTTGGTGGAAATAAACATCTCTCCCCCCCCAATGCATATTTGGTTAGGTTCAGAAGATAATGGATATTTTCAAAAAATTTGCTATGAAAATATGCCTTATTATTACAATTGGTGTAGTACACTCGGACGCAATACTGAAACTTGCTCTTTCATAAATTAGAGCAGCCCTCTCCCGGTTGACAAGTCAACTCGTCACCCCATTGAATTGTGGCCCCTGGCACTAACCGGGAATGAGGCTGCCCTTTTTAAAGATTCGCTAACTAGCTCTGTTTTAAATCAATCTGATTCTCTTGACACTGCAGGTCTTGGCTCCAATGAAAGAAATGAGATTATCCCTGAAATCAGGAAAGGTTCTATTGACATCAATCGGAACTCATCATAATCCAATATGAACAACAATATGTTACAAGCTCAGAAAGCCACTCCTCTCCAGACTTCGGCTCAAGCTACTGTTTCCAAAGTCTCAATGTTTGACCACCCAAATACAAACTCCTCTTCTAATGCAATAGCAAGGTTGAGGTATGGGTTGCTAAAGTACGTCCTTCAAACTCAATTGATAATCTGTGCCACCATATTTCTCATGAAACTATGGGGCCGGATAACCCTTCTTCTCAACAACAAAATTCTCTCATCCCGGGACCTTTTGAGCTTAAAGACCCTACTCTCACCGATAAAAATGACTCTGAAAAACCTCAAATTAGAAACTCCAATCCCAAGTTGAACATTTAAGTCCTTAACCATAATATAGACTCTTTTTCTATAGACGAAGACCCTATTTTTATCAACCCTGATAACCTTGATCCCCCTTAGACTTACCCTAACTGTGACCATACTCAACTCTTAAGAACTGAACCGAATAATTTATTGCTAGAAGTCCAACCCCCTTAAAACTTTGTGGCTCAAGATCTTAATATCAATCTAAGAAACGCTCAGGTGTTACCGCCCCCTTTGGATCAGCAATTGAAGACGCCAAACCAGAGTATTCCTAAGCTAAGAAACTTGGAAACCATAAATCATAAAATGAAAGATATTGAAAAGAAATTCAAAGATTTCTCCAAACCTAAAAGTTTCTTTAGAAATAAAATAGATCAAACCCACAAAAAAGGTAAGGAAAAGCTAAAAATGGACAACAAATACAAATCCTCCCCCTTCTAATTAACACTAAAGAAGATGAAAACTTAAACAATCAAATTGTTGCTAACTCAAAATCATCAATTTGGATTCCTAGAAGTACAAAAGCAGTACTTCTATTGTTTGCCAATGAAAATTCTCTGCTAGAATATCCGAGGAATTGGAAATGCCTCTTTTAAAAACATATTAAAACATCTTATCAGAGTTAATAAAATTAATATTGTGGCAATTCTAGAACCCAAGTTAAAAAATGAATCCATTAATTCAATATGCAAATTTGTGAAGCTTGACGATTGCCACAATGACCCTATTAACCATATCTGGCTGATGTGGTCTAAGATGTGGAAGATGGAGCTAATATCGCAATGTGATCAAGCTACACATGTTTGTTTCTCAAATGAGAACTAAAAATTTATTGCTACCTTTGTTCATGCAAAAAATTTGAAAAGTGATACGCTTCCGCTCTGGAATTTTCTTAGAGACTGCATTCCCTCCTCTTTTCCCTGGGTGGTGGGGGCAGATTTTAATGTGGTCCTTCATCAAAAGGAGTACAAAGGTTATGCTTCCTCCCATAATGCCTCCACCCTTGATTTTAATTCAATGGTTGTTGACTGTGGCGTGGATGACTTTAAGTACTCTGGTGCCCCCTTCACCTAGTCTTCGGGGAGAAAATTTGCGCGTCTTAACCGTTTCTTCATTAAGAACCACTGGTGCAATTCCTACCAAAATCTCAAAACTTCACGTTAAATGCTACCAACTCTAACCACAAGCCTATTCTCTTGCTCTCAAATATCAATCCCAATGCCATTTTAAATCCTTCAGATTTTAAAATTCCTGACTTCATAGACCTGAATGCATTGATCTTATTAATCAAAGCTGGGAGGAACATTATGGAACATTTGGTCTTATCAGGTTAACGAAAAATTTTAAGAGATTAAGAAAAACCCTTAACAACTGGACAAATCGAATGTGGGAAATATCTTTGTGAATCTTGAAAAGCAAGAACATTTAGTGACCTCCCTGGAGAATAAATTGCGATGTCGAAGTCTAAAGCCCTTCTAATCCAAACCCACAATGATATTTAAACCTTTTGGAAACAAAAATATAGTTTAAACTGGATGCTTGAAGGTGAAAGAAACACTGCTTTATACCATAATTGGGTAAATAAGAGAAGACACATTAACAAAATCACAGAAATTACTCCCCAAATGGTACAACTATCAGTAACATTGATGAAATTATTAACTCGGCCTTAAACCACTTTAATTCTGAGTTCTCGGTGGACACGTTGGAATCTCCTCCCCAGTGCTATACTTTCAATGGAAACCAAATTTCGACTGAAAATAACTCCACCCTTAAATCTCTCCCCTTTGAGGAGGAAATTTGGAATACGATTAATTCCCTTAAATCCAATACGATTTGTGGCCCTGATGGCTTCCCTACATACTTTTTCTAAAAATGTTTGGAGACCATCAAAACTGACATCTGCAATGGCATTAAAGCATTCTTCCTTGATGTGACCCTACCAATATTTTTTACTCACACCACGATTGCTCTCATCCCCAAGCAAGAAAAAGCAGATTGGTGGACGAAATTCTGCCCAATCAGTATTATTTCCACCTTTCACAAAATTATCTCAAAAATCCTTACAAGTCAAGGTTTACGTATCTAGTAGGAAGAGATTAAGATAAAGAAAATGTCTAGCTCAAGAATTTGGAGTTAGGGTAGAATCACTAAGGTTCAATAGCTAGGTTATAGTCTGAAAGATCTAACCAATCAAGTGTTAATCTAGCTAAGTTATAATAAAGTGAAAGGCTTAAGATAAGTAATTTATAGGACTTAAGAACTACAAGTTCAAAGTATCCAAATAACTAAAGTTTAAGGAAAATCCGTAGGATTCCTAAATTACCCTAAGTGAATTAGGGTTTCTATTATTAGCTCTTAGAATATTCAAAAGGAGGCTTTAAAGATTAGGGTGAATAAACTAAGTTCTAATCTAGTCACTAAACTAGATCTAGTTGATTCACTAATCTACCATTACAAAGGCATTGAATCTATCTACACTCAATGGGTGTAACTAAATAGATTTAGGGATCAACTATAATTCAAATTGCAAATCAATCTTAGAGTTTCTACCTTATGATTTAAAGGTGAATTAAGCATTTTGGTAATTAATTCACATATCTAGAAAATTGAGAACTAAGTTCAAATAAATGCAATCTAATTGGTAAGGGAGATAATAAATATGACATATTAGCTATCCTAGGGTTTTGTAATACCTAAAATATGCTATCTAGAAATTTGTGATAATCACAATAACACTAGGTAATAGTCAAAAACTTAAAATTATAAATTGTTGTCCAATGAAAATGATTTATATATAAATGAAATTCTTATATCATAAGGAGAAAAATGACACTAAGTATGTTAATTTTGGACAACTTTGGAAAAATTATGATTTTAATGACTCCTAATTAGGGTTAAGAAGTAATTGCAAAAATTAGGGTTCAAATGTTAAATTTTATTTCATATTATTGTTCCTCATATTTTTGTGAGTGAAATGGATTATTAGATCATTTAATTTAGATCTTAAATGATCAAATTAGGTCACATGCAATAATGAAAATTAATTTGTAATTAATTTATAAATCCTAAATATTGACCCATTAAAATATTTATCAAAATAGAAATGAAATTGCATATTATTAATCTACTCAATGGTATATAATATTGTATTATTTGGATGTATATTTCTAAGGTTACAATTGAAATAAATTTGAATAAATAACATTTGTTAAATACAAAACTAATAATTACATTAATCTGCAATAATCAGGAGCAGCACAAAAATTAAGGAAAACATGGAAAATTGCGTAAAATTAAATGGCTTGCACAGATTCTCGAAAAGATGACAGCATGGATTTTGGAGCACCGAAATCAGTGCGGCACTAAGATCAACACCTCTGACATGGCTAGCCATGAGGTCGACACGCGGCGTTCTTGTATTATAAGTAACGGTGTGGCTTTTTGGATTCACGAACTAGTTGGTCCAGGAAGACGGAGTAAACCGGTTTGGTCCAGAGAAAAAGCCATCATCTTCTCCAAAAAGAAAGCGCCGAAGAGGGTAATTAAGGTTAGAGATTTCGTCGCAAATACAGGGTCTCACGGAGCCTACAACCCATCAATGGAGAGCTAATGACGAGCTCTTGCGAAAGAACTCAAAATCCTTAAATCAAAACCTCCTTAGTAACACTTATTTGTTGGCAGAAGCTGAAGACCTCAGTTAGTGTTTAAATTCTTAAACCAAAAAAATTAAACATTTAGATCGAGCTGCTAGAGCTCGATTGGTAGGTTAAAAACAAAGTCAATGAATGTTAAACAAGTAATTGGTATCAAATTTATGTAAGGTGGAAGAGAGGAGTATACCTGGTGGTTTCATCGGCTAGGGTTTCTAAGCTCCTTGCGGACATCCTGGGAAACGGCAGCAGCTCGAGCTCTCAGCAGTAGGTATGGAGAATAAAAGTGAGAAGAACCGGAGAATAGAAAGGCATAATTGCCTAAGGGAAGAGGAGCTAGGCTCTGAGCTTTGTACGCCAGTGCCAGTCATGCAAAAAGGAAGATGGCGTACAGGCGAGTGATCCTAGCCGCCGATTCCAGCAAGAGATCTAACGACATGGATTCAATCACTACTTAAGGAAAGATCTGAGCCGATGGATCAGATCTGAATAGCTTAACGGTCCTGATTGCACGGGAGTGCTGTCCCCTGCCCCGCGCCATTCAGCGGATTGCCGCGGTTCCATTAAATTAACCAAAAAATATATAATTATTATTTATATTAATTAATTTAATTACTTTAAATATTTAATTAATTATACAAACATTAATAATAAAATTAAATAACTAAAAACACTCTGAAAAATCTCAAAAATTCACCCTTACCTAATTGAGGTGTGGGGAACTCAAAAATATAATCAAATTTTTGATTGGAGGTCAATTTAATTATCTTAATTTTATGGGTATTTAGGATATTATTAGAATAATCGAGGAAAATTCGACGACTTCCAAACACTTCCAAAATATCACCCATAGCTAATTTAAGTGTGGTGAGTCCAATGATGGACTCCATTTTTGATTTTGAGGTCTAAATAAATTAGACATCCTCAGAATTATCAGATAACTAGGAAATATTGGAAATTTGCTAAACGATCTCCAAATCGTACGGAAATTGAAATAGAGACTCCTAATACTGTTATAAGACTGATGGAAAAAAGATTATAGTCAATTATGTCACTAATTGATGGGTTATAACACTAGAGTTGTTACAGACTCCCCTCCTTAAAAAGAGTGTCGCCTACAACACACAACTAATAAAAATAAGGAAATTGAAAATACACGAAGAAAGTCTAAAGAACTATAATGAAATTAAAAGAACTAAATCTACATGATTACAAAAATAATTATGGGAACTTCTTTAACATATCCTCTTCTTTCTCCCATGTGGTGTCACCAGCTGGATGATTCTGCCAGTGGAATTTGATCATAAGAATACTGCGATTTCTTAACTGCTTAAGATCTCGCCCCAGAATTGCGACAGGTTTAACTACAAAAGTCAAATTAGGTTGCAGTTCCATTACAGGTATTCGAACTTGCTAACTTAGATCTAGCAAACATATTCTTAGTGATGAAACGTAAAACATAATATGCACAGCCAAGAAGTCTTTTGGTAACTCTAATATGTAAGCAGATGTTCCAATTCTCTTAATCACTTCAAAGGGTCTTAAATACCTTGGACTCAGCTTTCCAAACACACTGAATCTCTGCACACCACGCATCAGACTAACTTTAAGATAAGCTCTATCGCCTACTTGGAACTCCAGCTGACGATGACGAGCATCATGATATTTCTTTTGTCTATCATGAGCTGCAGTAATATTACGCTTGACCAGTTGAACTTTCTTAGTAGTCTCTTCTACTAACTCGGAATCATAAAGTTGAGAGTCTCCTACTTCAGTCCAAGCAACTGGAGTTGTACACCTCCTTCCATAAAGAGCTACATAAGGAGCCATACCAATACTAGACTAATAACTGTTATTGTATGTGAACTTAACTAATGCTGAATAATCTTCCCATGATCCACCGAAGTCTAGAACACGAAGATGCAAGAGATCTTACAGGATTTGATTAACACGCTCAGTCTGACCATCTGTCTGGGGGTGGAAAATGACAGACTGCAAATACACGTCTGTGCTTGCATGAAAGTGTACGTGGTCTGAAGTAATAAATGGAAAGTTTAAGTTTCCGGGATTTATCGAACCATAGAGAATTGGATGTTTTGTTACTAAGGTGTATCTATTATCACTAATGTTTAAGGTATGAGTGTGTTGTTTGAGTTGGTTCCAGAACAAGCACAACAATCACTTAGTAGAAAATAAGTCGAATATAAGGAAGAGGAGAGTTGGGTTTCTCCCACATGTCATGACAGGTCACTTATGCATGATGGTTCCTCAAGAATTTATCTTTCATTTACTTAGATTTAAATCAAGTGCACATTGTTCTTCCTTAAGTTTTATCTCAAGTTTTCACAAGTTCAAATCTTGTGTATGAAATGAACACACAATCGGTTCTATTTTAGCACAAAGATTCTTATAACATTTTAGGTTTGTAGTTTTCATCTTATCTCTTGATCAAGGAGATGAGGATTATTAATTTTTTAAGATCTTATAAGCGTTAATTCATCTAAGAGCGTCACTCGCATCACACATAGTTGAGATGAGGGATTAAATATATTGGGCTCAATGACCATGTCACCTCGTTTATGAGCACACAACTATTTCTTTCCCTCCCTCAATTATGTTGAGTAAAGAAACTCAATTAGTGGGTCTTAGCATCACATGCATCAACACTTTAGTTGAGCTTCGATTAAGGTGCACTAAGCTCAAGAACTTTCTCACATAGTTCTAAGCTCTCATGCACTCATAAATCTAGCATCTAAGCCAAGCTGAGCTATGAAGCACAAGACACTTTAGTCCTTGAGTTCATTAGTCCATTTTCCTTTGGTTCACAATCAAGACTATAGTAATATTATGCATTTCTTGAGAAAGGCATTAATTTCATAACTTTTAATAATATTTGAGGAAAACTTCATACAAATTAAATTAACTATCAAACATATGGGATTACCCCAACCCTCCCCAAGGGAGGTTTAGCTCTCCATTACCAAAGATATGAAAAAGAACACATAAATGGATAAAGACCCTTCCATGATCAACTAAGAAGAAAAATTACAAAACAAGAGTTTAGAAAGTACTAGGAACATTTCTTGGGAAGTTCTCTGGACTTTTCTTCTCCTTGCTTGAAGTGCCTCTCTTAGTTTCCTAGTGCTGCCTTTCTCCTTCTTTTCCTTTGCAAGTAGAGCTTCTCCACCTTTAGGGAGTTCTTCTTCTCTTCTATGCAACCGCTCTCTTTACTTAAGTGAAGGGAGCAATTTTTGGAACCCTCCTCTAGTCAAGAGGAGTGGTAGTTATAGATGAGGGGCTGCTTCTTCCTTCTTTATTTCAAAATCCAGCAAATGCCTCTTAAAAATCTGAGCAATGATGGCAAAATCCACTTGATGGATGAGGTGACAAATTCTTTCCATTGTTTTAGCCATTACATCACCTCAAAAAGATCATTTTCTCAATTAAAAGCAGAGCTGCAGTAGGAGGAATGATGGCTGGAGACAAGAGGCTAGTTAGGTGTCTTGTCTTAGCCGCAATTAAGGCTTCTTCCAGACATAATTGCAGCGGGCTGCGGCAGCATGCTACAGCGCATTGTGGCGTGCTGCAACTCACTATGGCGGAAACATTTTTGCAAAGAGGCCCGCTGCAACGCATGATCGCGTCCATTTTTTTGCAAAGTGACCTGCTGCTGCGCGCTGTGGCGCTAGTGTTTTGCAAAGCGCTCCGCAGCACCGCGCTGTAGCACCAGCATTTTGCAAAATGCCCTGCTGTAGCACACGACGATGCCCGAAGTTTGCAAAATGACTCGCAGCATCGCATTGTGGCGCTAATGTTTTGCAAAGCGCTCCGCTGTAGCCTGCTGGAGCGCCAGCATTTTGCAAAATGCCCCGCTGCAGCGTGCGACCATGCCCGTGGTTTGCAAAACGAACCACTATAGCGCGCGATCGCACCCATTTTTGCCAAATGACTCGCTCCAGCGCGCGACAGTGGTTTCCTTTGAAAATTGCACAAATGACTCAAAATATCTTGGATAGGCCTTTTTCCTGAAAAGATAAATAGAATTTGATTAAGGAAGCAGTTTTAAGATCAAAAATAAATAGAAATTTCCTTTATTTTGAGATATAATTTATGGATTCATCACACCCCCATACTTAAATTCTTGCTCATCCTCAAGTAAGCTTAAAATAATATTTTTTTATTTTCTTAGGTATGATAGTCAACAAAATATATTAATTTTGATTTTGATTTGTAAGTCAAGGCTTGTGCTTAACTGAAATGATCCAATATTCTAACCTTGGATATGAAGCAAGGTTAATCAGTTAATCTCCAAGTATTTGATTTTTATGATTGTTACTAAATAATGAGGAAGGTTCCATGGAGAACCTAGACTAGAGAGGTAGTGAGATACTCAAGAGATTTGTGCCATATGTGCCCCTTCTTATATATCACAAAGATAAATAGATTAAAGGAGAGATATTTTTCATCATCTTTTTTCATTTCTATCATTTGAGAGAGATATTTTTTATCATCACTCTTTTATGTTTTTTCTCTTTTCATTCTTAGGGAGAGATACTTTTCTTCATCCCCAATTCACATCTTAGTGATCATGAAGTCCTACGGGAGCCTAGCACACTCTTTTAGAGTACTCACCATAATCTCTAGTATAAGTCCAATGCTTTCCCCCACACTTAGTTCATAGCATTGATTTAAATTTTTAGAAATTAGATTAACCTTAATTCATTCCTTAGTTATAAGGTTTTAATACTATCAATGCATTTGATCACTTTTTGTTAAGCACCCTTTTACTTCATATTATTTTCTTTATCGATATTTTGTGACTTTCATATCTTGAAAAACTCAGAAAATTTTGTCATTTTTAATAACTAGAAAAATTTTGGGTATCTGAGAATTCATAAATTATGATCTCAAAATAAAAAACACAAAATAAAAAGTACAAAGAAAAACAATTAATACAAATAGAAAGAAAAGATACAACCTATTTATTTTCAGGTTTCATCCTATTCCTCTTCTTCTTCAACGTACGCGAATTTGCATGGATAGCATGAGTCCGGAATGGGGGCACCAATAGGTGGTCTTGGCAACATAGAAGGGTCCGGTCCACCTTGCAAGCTCCAGTCCTCGAACATCAGCCCCAGGGCTACATAAAACTTGGACTGAAACTGGCACTGCTGGATGAGTTCTTGCTTAAAGAACCGTATATTGGTGGCCAAGGCCTTGCTAAGATCAGCCTGCTGATTGTGGAGACGCAGCAATAGCTTGTTGGTGAGAGTATGGTCAGATGGAGCGGATGTTTCCCCTTGCACGCCCCTCCTTTTCTTGGGCAGCTTTCATTCACTAGCCCAGGAGTTCAGATTTAAAGGGTTAAGGGCAAAGCCGGGGGAAATGACAATGTCGGAGGAGAGGATTCTTACCCATTGGGCCTTGCAAATCCCTGATATTAAAGATCTAAAGGCCAATGCAGCGTAGGGTCCCTTGAGAGCCTTTCAGAGCTGCTCAAAAATAATACTCAAGATGCAGATCTCGCCTGACCTAATCAATGAGCACATGAGGAGTGCTCTGGCATGGGTCACTTCAGTCAAGTGACTCATAGGCATGACATAGCTGAAAATGAAAACTAGCCATGCACTACTCATATCCGTTAATTCAGAACAATGAAAGTTGGCTATTCCTCCCTCCCAGTTAGTGTTTTCATGGACGAGTTCTATCACAAGGTCAAGGGGGTCTTGGTGAGACTCCAAGAGTTTAAGGTAAGAGCAAGAACTTACCTCCTCAAGCCCATAGAATTGCTCAATTTGAGCAATCCCAAGGGTGACACCCTTACCGCTACAAAAGATCCTCTATCCAGCCGCATCAATAGCATTGGAATAAATCTCCTGGACTAGAAATGGGTATGTGGGAGGTCTCTTGGTCACCATCTCCCTCCACCCCGAGGGTCAATTTGCTCCACCTGAATGGGCAAGTAGCCGCTAAAGCTCTTCTCTGGAATTAACTTCTGCCGAGAAGTTATGGAGTATAATCGGTGCTCGGCTTCAGCAGAAGAGAACCTTTTTTGCTAAAGGTTCCCCCGGAAGAAGAAGCTTTGACCTCTCTAGGAATCGTCTTCTTGCCGGACGACATGATGAAGAAGTTGGAGGAGAGCAGAAATTTGCTAGGGAGTAATAAAACTTAGAAGGTGCAGGGATAACCCCCCCCCTTGCCTACCCTTAAATAGCCTAAGCATTCAAAGGAAAGAGAGGAATGGTCAATGGGCTTCCCCATGCCATCAATGTGATGATCCATGTGAAGGGGGGGGGGGGGCAGTATTTTCAGCCCACCTTTTTTAATGCATTGGAAACCCAAATTTCATGACTTTTTGACTGCATTGATTCCAAGGCAATCAAATTTTTTTGCAGCTGGAGCAAACCGTTGCAGCGGAATTTCTGCTGTGGCACGCTCTAGCAGAATTTCCGCTACAGCACCCTATTGCAAAATTTCTGCTGCGGCACGAAATTTCCGCTGCAGCGCGCTTTAGCGCTGCTTCAAAATTTTTATTTTTATTCTTGTGTTGCCTCCCAAGAAGCGCTTAATTTAACATCTCTAGCTAGACATATTAATGATCAAATAATATGATCTAGAGGTTTCTTCCATATACTAAGGGTGCTAGGGTGAGCATAACCCTCAAGGTGGCTTGAACCCTCACCCTCTCTTCTTTCCCTCATCGGATCTACTCTTTCAAGTTCAACTTTAGGGGGTGTCTTCTTCTTTCTTTTCCCCCTTCTAGTTTTTCTTTTTCTCACTCCTTTCTTGCTCCCTTTCTCCGAGGAAGGAGTTGAGTTATGATCAAAATTTCTTTCTTCTAACATTAGATCTCGAAGAACATCATCTACCCATAATCTTTATTCTCTCATTTTCTTCCTCACCTCTCCTTCCATCTCTCTTTGTTTAAAGATGGTAGGTTTATGGTCAAGTAATTCAGATTTTCCCTTGATTTTTATACTCATTACCCCATGACCTATGTCAATAATAGCTTTTATACTCATCACAAAAGGTTGCCCGAAAATGATTATGGAATTCTTATTCCATCTATCCCACTCACACACCATGAAATCAGTAGGAACGATAAAACTTCCCAATTCAATGGCAACATTCTTATTGATGCCTAGAGGGGTAAGGGATTTTATATTTGCAAATTCTAGAATCATGGAGGTGTACTCCATTCCTTATACCTTCAGATGTTTGTAAATGTGGTAGGGCATAACGTTGAATGAAGCACCAAAATTACACAAGGGATCTAAAAATACTTCGTTTCTAATTATGCATGGAATGCTCAATCTCTCGAGGTCTTCACATTTCAGAGCTGTGAGCTTCTCATATTCTCTGCCTCTTTCTCCTTCCTGAGCCTCTAGCTCTTCTTCAATGATACTCATATTATCAGTATTAATTCCCCCATACATATCTTCCGATTGAATTACACTAACCAGCTCTTTTGGGTTTACTTTGGTGGAACTGGGTAGAGCCGCCTTGCTCCCGAATGGTCAGCTGCTTAGAGATCTGCCCTATTTGGGTTTATATATTCCTAAGGTATGCTTCTATCCCTTGGATAGAGGCATCGTGGTGAGTGATAGTAGCTTTGGTGCGGCTCATGAATTGGATCGTTTCAGCCTTGAAGGAGTTGAAAGCTCCTTCTAAATTCGGGTGGTGATTGTTATGATTAATTCCGTTATTTACTCCCTGCTAGTTTGATAAACTCCCCCATATTGATTTCCATTATTGTTATTGTTACTCCACAAAAAATTAGGGTGGTTTTTCCACCCTGAATTATAAGTATTGGAGTAAGGGTTGTTCATTATGTTATTGTTTCTTAAGTAATTCACTTGTTCGGTATTAGTTTGTACGAATGGGTTATTCAAATCACAGTTCTCACTATTGTGTTTCCCTCTGTACAACTCACAATGTATTTCCATAATAGCATTAACATTCATCCTCTCAATTTTCTCATTCAGGGCATGGATTTCTTATTGAAATGCCGTGATTTGATTGGATTCGTTCACCTTCATAGATTCTTTTTTAAGCCTTTCAGAAGGCCATTAGTATGCATTGTTAGCCATTTCTTCCAAGAGGTCGTAAGCCTCCTCTTGGGTTTTACCACTAATAGAGCCGTCGCCGGCTGCATCGATGAGTGTCCTTGTAGGAGCGTTCAAACCATTGTAAAAGGTTTGCACTTGCATCCACAAGGGAAACCCATGATGTGGGCAACACCTTAGGCTTTCCTTAAATCGGTCCCATCGATGTTAGAGTATCTCGCCTTCCAACTGAGTAATGTTGGTTATCTCAATTTTCAACCGAGCGGTTTTTGCCGGAGGGAAATACTTGGCTAAGAATTTCTTAGCCAAATCATCCCATATCTGGATTGAATCACTTAGAAGAGAGCTGAGCCAACTCTTGGCATTATCTTGTAAAGAAAATGGGAAAAGCCATAATTTAACTGCGTCTTCAGAGACACCGTTAAATCTGAAGGTGTCACATATTTCAAGGAAAGTTGAAATATATGAATTTGGGTCTTCAGTGACTAATCCCCCAAACTGATTATTTTGAACTATACTCAGAGTGGAAGGTTTGATCTTAAAGTTATTAGCTTTTATATTAGGCCTGATAATTACATGGGGGATTCCCCTACTAGTGGGTAGTGCATAATCTCTTAGTGCTCTTCCCCTAGGCTCTCATAATGGCTCTCTAAGATTTTCATTATAATTTTTCAAAATGGCTTGTTGGCTTAGCAAAATATTTTGTTCTCTCCTAGCCTGCAAGTAAGTTCTCTCAATTTCAGGGTCAAACAGATAATTCGTGCAAACTCTTTTACTCATACACTCCAATAATTAGGCTATCAAGAACAAATACCGCAATAAAATTTAGAAATTTAGCAATAATTTAAGAAACAGAAAAGTAAGTGGTTAGCACCTATAATTACAAAAGTCAAAAATTAAAAGTCTATGCAAGAAAATACTTAAATTACTAGATACTTATAGATTATCCTTAATACAAAACAAATTCCAATTCCCTGGCAATGGCACCAAAAACTTAAGATATTGTAAATACCCGTCTGCGCTTGCATGTAAATGTATGTGGTCTAAAGTAATAAATGGAAAGTTTGTGTTTTTGAGATTTATCGAACCACAGAGAATCAGATATTTTATTACTAAGGTGTATCTATTATCATTAATGTTTAAGCTATGAGTGTGTTATTTGAGTTGTTTCCAGAACAAGCACAACTATCACTTAGTAAAAAATAAGTCGAATAAAAGGAAGAGAAGAGTTGCGTTTCTCCCACATGTCATGATAGGTCACTTATGCATGATGATTCCTCAAGAGTTTATCTTTCATTTACTTAGATTTAAATCAAGTGCACATTGTTCTTCCTTGAGTTTTATCTCAAGGATTCACAAGTTCAAATCTTTTGCACGAAATGAACACACTATTGGTTCTATTTTAGCACAAAGATTCTTATAAGATTTTAGGTTTGTAGTTTTCATCTGATCTCTTGATCAAGGAGATTAGGATTATTAATTTTTCAAGATCTTATAAGCATTGATTCCACTAAGACCATCACTCGCATTACACATAGTTGAGATGAGGGATTAAATATATTGGGCTCAATGACTATGTCACCTCGTTCATGAGCACACAACTATTTCTTTCCCTCTCTCAAAAATGTTGAGCAAAGGAACTCAATTAGTAGGACTTAGCATCACACACATCATTAGTTGAGTTTCAATTAAGGTGCACTAAGCTCAAGAACTTTCTCACATAGTTCTAAGCTCTCGTGTACTCATAAATCTAGCTTCTAAGCCAATGTGAGCTATGGAGCACAAGACACTTTAGTCCTTGAGTTCATTAGTCCATTTTCCTTTGGTTCGTAATCAAGACTATAATAATATTATGCATTTCTTGAGCAAGGCAATAAGTTCATAACTTTTACTAATACTTGAGGAAAACTTCATATAAATTCAAGTAACTATCAAACATATGGGATTACCCCAACCCTCCCTAAGGGAGGTTTAGCTGTTCATTAAAAAAGAGATAAAAAGAACACATACATGGATAAAGACCCTTTCATGATCAACTAAGAAGTGAAATTACAAAACAAGAGTTTAGAAAGTACTAGGAATTTTCCTTGGGAAGTTCTTCGTACTCTTCTTCTCCTTGCTTGAAGTGCCTCTCTTAGTTCCCTAGTGTTGCCTTTCTCCTTCTTTTCCTTAGTAAGTAGAGCTTCTCCACCCTTGGGGAGTTCTTCTTTTCTTCTATGCAGCCCCTCTCTTTACTTAAGTGAAGTGAGCAATTTTTAGAACCCTCCTCTAGTCAAGAGGAGTGGTATTTTTAGATGAGGGGCTACTTCTTCCTTTTTTATTTCAAAATTTAACAAATACCTCTTTAAAATCTGAGCAATGATGGCGAAATCCACTTGATAGATGAGGTGATATATTCTTTCCATTGTTTTAGCCATTACATCACCTCAAAAGATCATTTTATTAATTAAAAACATAGTTACAGCTGGAGGAATGATGGCTGGAGACAAGAGGCTGGTTAGGGGTCTTGTCCCAGCCGTAATAAAGGCTTCTACCGGATGAAATTGCGGCGGGCCGCTGTAGCGCACTATGGCGGAAACAATTTTACAAAGAGGCCCGCTGCAGTGCGCGATCGCATCCGTTTTTTTTGCAAAGTGACCCACTGCAGCGCGCTGTGGCGCTAGTGTTTTGCAAAGCGCTCCACTGTAGCACGCTGTAGCACTAGCACTTTGCAAAATTCCTCGCTACTGTGCGCGACTGTGCTCGCGGTTTGCAAAATGACTCGATGCAGCGCATTGTGGCACTAGTGTTTTGCAAAGTGCTCCGCTGCAGCGCGCTGGAGCGCCAGCATTTCGCAAAATGCCCCACTGCAGCGTGTGACCGTGTTCGCGGTTTACAAAATGAACCGCTACAGCGCGCAATCGCGCCCGCGGTTCGCAAAATGAACAGCTGCAGCGCGCGATCGCGCCAGTGATTTGCAAACTGAACCGCTGCAACGTGCGAGAGTGCCCATTTTTGCAAAATGACTCGCTACAGTGCGCTGTAGCGTGCTGCAGCACGCGGTAGCGATTTCCTTTGAAAAGTTTTGAAAATTTGCACAAACGACTCAGAATTCCTTGGATAGGCCTTTTTCCTGAAAAGATAAATAGAATTTGATTAAGGAAGTAGTTTTAAGATCAGAAATGAACGAAATTTTCCTTTATTTTGAGATATAATGTATGGATTCATCAGAAAGTAATACTCAATGCTAAACTCATCTCCAAGTCTTACTGAATAGCTGACCAAAATTTGGAATTGAATCTACTATTTCTGTTAGAAACTATACAGTTTGGTGTACCATGCAAATGGATGATCTCCTTAAGATAAGGCTTAGCTAACTTCTCAACTGGATTTTTTTGACGAATAGATAGAAAATGGGCTGAGTTAGTGAGTCTATCGACTATCACCCAAATAGAATCAAAACTGGATCTACTCTTAGGCAAACATACAATGAAGTCCATTGAGATATCAGACCACTTCCATTCAGGAATGTCTAAGGGTTTAAGAAGTTCACCAGGCTTCTGGTGTTCAGCCTTGACTAAGGAACAGGGATGGCACTTGGAAATGAAAATAGCTATATCCCGCTTCATGCTGGACCACCAAAATGATTGCTTGAAATCTTGATACATCTTACAACTACCATGGTGCACTGCATAGCCAGAGCTATGAGCTTCAGACAATATCTGTAACTATAAGCTTTTTGGAATCTATAATTTGAACTTCTAAAATACCACACCTTCATCATCAAGATGTAATTCAGATCTCTTCCCACTAACAATTTCAGAAACTAACACAGAATAACTCGAATCTTCCTTCTAAGCTTCAACAATCTTAGACCTTAGGGAATCATCTGACTGAATAGCAAATAGTAGAGTGCCTAAATCAGCTAAACGGATAGGCTCAAAATTCAATCTAACAAAATCTTCGATCAAAGATTTGTTGCAACAAAGGAAAGATAAAGTTGCTTTACGACTCCAGGCATCAGCTACAATCTTAGCTTTACTCGGATGGTATTAGATTTCCAAATAATAGTTGCAAAGTAACTCTAGCCACCTACGCTGATGACAGTTAAGTTCTTTCTGAGTGAAGATGTACTTTAAACTTTGGTGATCAGTAAACATCTCACACTTAGCTCTATCAAGTAGTGTCTCCAGATCTTTACAGCAAAACTACTCCTATAAGTTCAAGATCATGTACAGGGTAGTTCTTCTCTTTAGGCTTAGGCTATCTAGAGACATAGGCTATTACACAGTGATCTTGCATCAGAAACAGCCAAGTTTTACCTTAGAGGCATTAGTATAGACCTGAAGATCTTGACTCTCACAAGGTAGTATTAGAATAGGAGCAGAATTCAATAACTATTTCAACTTCTGAAAAGATTCTTTACAGGCTATGCTCCAGATGAACGTAATGTCTTTTCTAGTTAAATAAGTTAATGATGAAGCAATTAGAGAGAATCCAGGGATGAACCTTTTGTAATAACCAGCGAGTCTTAAGAAACTACGGATCTCTGTTACAGATTTAGGTTGAACCTACTATTGAACAGCTTGGATTTTATTTTGATATACTCTAATGCTTACAGGATCAATCACATGACCTAGATATGCCATGAACTTGAGCCAAAACTAGCACTTAGAAAACTTAACAAAAAGCTTATTCTCTCTTAACAATTTTAGAATAATACGCAGATGCTCTTCATACTCAGTAGCTGACTTTAAGTAGATTAGGATGTCATCGATGAAAATGATGACAAACTCATCAAGATACGGCTTAAGGATGCACCGCATCAGGTCCATGAAGATGGAAGGAGCATTTGTCAGTCCAAAATACATGACTAGAAACTCAAAATGCCAATATCGGGGCATGAATGGAGTCTTGGAAACATCTTCATTCTTGACTCTAATCTGATAGTAACCTGATATCATGTCAATCTTGGAGAATATCTTCGCTCTGGCAAGTTGATCAAACAAATCATCGATCATAGGGAGAGGATACTTATTCATCACATTCACTTTAATAAGCTCATGGTTGTCTATACACATCCGCATTGAACCATCCTTCTTCTTGACGGATAGGACAAGAGCTCCCCAAGGTGACATGCTAGGGTGAACAAATCCTTTCTCTAACAACTCTCTCAACTGCTCTCTAAGCTCTTGCAGTTCTTTTGGAGCCATTCTATAAGGAGCCTTAGACTTAGGTTGAGTTCCAGGGACAAGTTCAATAAAAAACCCTACCTCTTGCATATGAGGTAGTCCAAGCAAATCTTTAGGGAACACATCCAGGAACTCTCTAACGATGATAGTCTCTTCTGGACTACTTACTTACGTCTCTTTACCGATTAAAGTTACTAAGATTGAATAGCAACCTTTATTAACGAGATGCTTAGATTTAATAGCATTGATTAAGGATGTAGTCAAGCCAAGTTTTCCTACAAACACTTTAGGTTTCTTTCCAACCTTAAGTGAAACTCGCTTACAAAAGTAATCTATTACGGCATTAAATTTACTTAACCAATCAATACTTAAGATTATGTTAAAATTTGTAATGAACATACTAATAAGTTTGGATTGGAAGAATTGGTTATTGATTGAGATGTCAACCAAACAGAACTCATTAGCACACATCTCAACACCAGATGGCATTTGAACTACTAATGGATTGCCTAGGCTGAAATGTTGAAAATTTAAGGAAGAGGCACAACTCACTGACATGAAAGAGTGACTAGCACCAGTGTCAAAGAGAGTGTCACAAAATTAATTTTTTATAACTAGAGTTCCTATAGTACGAAAAATAAAATCTAATTACTATTTAAAATTAAAGCAGGAAAATGTTGAAATTAAAAATTACAGAAAGAAAAATGAAAAATAAAATATAAGAAATTAAATTTAGAACATACCCGTACCACGCTATTATCATGAGGAGCAGCTGAAGAAGATAGAGTGTATAACCTTGGTACACTAGGTGGTTGAGCAACAGATTCTCCCTTTTCCTTTTTACTGTAGCAGCCTTGCTTGGAGGAAGATGGAGGTACTTCCTTTTGATGTTGACCACTTCCACCAATAGAGGGAGGCATTAAGGCAAGCGCATGCGCTTAAGAGTTTAAAGGAATTGGATTTTGAATGGAACCTTGATGGTTGATCTTCACCTTGTCCACAGTCTAGTTAGAAAGACAGTCCCAATGTTTATGATTGGTTCTACCACATACGTAACACCTACCACCTAAGTGGTAGCACTTCCCATACGGATGGGGTCTGTTATAAATTGCTCCTGGTCTTCCTTGCTGGCCTTGCCTTATATTATGGCTAGGATTTTGATTTGGGTTTTGGCTAGAAGTTAGCTGGAAGACTTTCAAACCATGAAAATGGTTTCTCTTAAGGGGTTCTAATCTAGAAGATTGAAGATGGGAGCGCTTCCTCAAATCCATCTGAGATTGATGGTACTCTACCATACGAGCACCTACCAAGGGCTTGGGAAAACTGTCATGATGTTGAGACATCAAATGACTTTTGACAGAATCTCTAAGCCCATACAGAAATCTAGTGCACCTAGCCATTTCAGTATGGACTAAATTTGGAGCAAATCGAGAGAGTTTACGGAACTCCATCTCGTAGTCATGCACATAATGATTTATTAGTGTAAGTTGCATGAAATTGTTTTCTATTATAGTTTGGGCAGAATGGGGAATGAATTATTCACAGAACACCTGTTCAAATTCATCCTAAGGGACGTCTTCTATTTGAACCTCAGAGAAGCGAGTTTTCAACTCACTATCCCACCAGTACTCGGCTTCTCCGTGGAATAGGTAGATTGCAAGACAGAGACATTTGCTTTCCAGACACTTAATACTAGCTAGTGTTTTCTCAATGTCCTTCAGCCAATTTATGGCTTCGAAATGAGAAACTAAACCATTGAAAGCTGGAGGGCTCATACGAAGAAAGGTGAGAGGATAGGCATCCACAATTGGACCCAAAGATTGCTGTGGAGCCAGGTAAAGTTCAGGGAAAATAGGAGAAGAAGCTTGAGGAGGAGTTGGCCATATTTGAGACAGAACTGGAGAAGGTTGGGAAAGGTTACAGAATGAAGCCATCCATTCCACCGCATGTGTTTGTGCTTCTACCATTACCTTCATCATGTCCAACAAATTCTGCATTTGCTAACTTTGAGAAGTTGTAGTGAAGTAGGTTCTCCCACTGTTAGTTCAATAGGAGTATTAGGATTTGGATCCATTCTAAAGAAAGGAAAAATTCTCATTAAAATTTAAGGCTTTTAAGAAATCACAATCTTTGGAGGAAAAGAAAGAGCCACAAGTAAGAAGAATATATTTACAAAGCTACTAAAGGGAAAGAAGATAGAATAAAAGGAAGACTAGTACTACTAGTTACAAAATTTTGCATAAAATATGTTTTTGAAGTCTTCATAAGTGGGGGCACGATGAAGATGCCTACATCCACAAATGAGTACTCCAAGCGCATGATACCACCAATTATGGCATAGTCATCAAAGAGTTCATCCAAAATTTGGAGGCATAAGTGTTCGGGGCATTCTATGGCCTCAAATACCGTGGTAACATGGGAGAGCCATTCCCTAGCTAGCTGAGGGAAACAATCACCTTGAAATATACAAAACCTCCAAATTTAATTCAGAACATCACCTCCTGTAGCAGATACTCCCAAGTAAACACTACCAAATGTTGACCCATACCAATGATCATACTCCCAATATAGGAAGAACAATTTTGTATAAAATCTTAGTTCAGCACTTGGATCTACCATTTGAAAGTTAAATTAAAGTTTGAGTTAGAATATAGATCACTTATTTAATTCAAAATGCATTTACTATCCTAAGATGTCATTTATTTATTTTTACTATATTGTGTTGTTTGCTTTTGGATGAATGGATGTGTTTGTCTTAACTTAAAGTTCTCAACTTGGCTCTGATACCAATTGTGATGACCCCAATATTGAGAATCACTTAACTCAACATTGTTAAATCACCATAATACCTAATACTAGATTAGAAGAAAACTAATCCAAATCATTAGATATTGTGTTTGGCCAAGGATTTAAAAGAGGGTCTTAAGTTAAGATGGAAAGGAAATTATGAATGGTATTAAGATATTTTATAAATGAAGATACAATACATTTAAGCATGTGATACTTGTAAGGAGAAATGAGAATGTAATTTGAAATAATAAAAATGATTATTTGCAATCCTAGACATGAGATTCTATGTATTTAATGAGTATTTGACATTTGAATTATAGTCTACATTTTTTTTACCAAATTATTCTAAGTCTAAATTTTCTTAAAAATTTTGGCATCTCCTTTGTAAATTGTTAAAGAAACACCTGCAAAGTAGACATGCAAGACTTCCATTCCAATGAAAGTTATATTTTGAAAGAAAAGACAACCTAAACTAATATGCAATCAATCCATTTTTGTTTCAATCTAGTATAGAGTTCAATCCATTATATAGGATTGCTCATTTCAAAATCTAAAATAAAGCTCAATCCATTTTACATAGGATTGTTCATTTATAATTCTAAAGTAGAGTTCAATCCATTTCATAGGCTTGCTCATTTACAATTCTAAAAGTTTAAAAAGAGAGAAAATCACATGTGTAACAATTGTCTAACCTAAGGCTTACTTCATCACAACATTCAATGCTCACATGTAGATATGTAAAGATTATTACCTAAATAAGAAACTAGTTTCCAATTCTATAAACAATTGAATATACAACTAATTCCATTTAACATCCTAGGTAATTAGGCAACTAATGGCTAAATCAATGTTCATTTTTATACAATTTTAACCATTCATCCATTCAATACATTAGATCACTCCTTAAGTCTATGTAGAAGGCATTAAACTTCCTAAGAAGTTTCCATTTTAGTTATCTTTTAACTCCTCTTCTGGGCATAAAGGCTAATTTAAGAATTACCTAATAATATTCTAAGTAGTTCACAAGATCTAAGCTAATCTATAATTCAATACCCTACAACTTAAGATTTATTTAAAGTTATCTAAATGGCAATAATGATGTAAGTACTAATCTAAGTTGAATTGGGAGCTTGATTCAATACAAACTTCCTGATCTCATCAAGTTACAGAACTTAAGCTAGTGGCTAGGATCCTTAGCTAGAAAGTTAACATAGAGGATTTCTAGCCTTAAGTTCATTAAAGATTCTGAAGATTGGAATATCCTAATCATCTAATGCAGTCTTATAGGCAAGGTTCTTAAGTGAAGGTACCCAAATCCATAACTTATAAGTTTATCTCAAGGCACTAGGAACCCTAGGGTTTAGCTAAGTGCTTAGGCCACTAAAGTGAATCAATACCACTAAGCTACAAGGTGGGTTGACTAGAGTAAATCCTACACTTAGAGAATGTGAGGAACAAGCCTAAGCTAAATCTAGCCATTAAGGTCCTTACATTTAGTTTTTATAATAATAAGGAGAACTAGTTCAATTCTCCCTAGAGTTTAGGATTAGTGCAATCCTTAAGTACAAAATCAAGCATTATGACCATTAAAGGTCATTTCATTTCTATGTTAAGGCTGTAGCTTAGTTTACTAGCACAAAATTAGGAGTAGGTTATTCTAGAAATTTTTCTACTCAAAATGTCATCTAGTGTTGTTATATGTCATAAAGTATGTTGTCTATGGTGTTCTAGCCTTTAGGAGGCCGAAACATGCAAAACCCTAAATTTGGGAATTTAATATTATTTTTTTTTTAGGGTCAAAAATTCACATTTTCCATTTGATGTCCAAATCACATAAATAATGTGGCTATACCTTCCTTACATTATAATAAGTAAAATGACACTAAGTATGGTCAAATTGAACATTAAATGGCTAATATGGGTTTTAATGACTCTTAATGACACTTAAATGGACATTAGCAAAAATAGTTGTCAATTTAGAAATTTGACATCATATTATTTTTCTAAATATTTTTATGATTGAAATGGACTATTGGATTGTCGAATTTGGACTAAAATTGGCTAAGTTACTTTGCTTGCAAAATTAGGTTAAATATTTAATCAATTAATTAAATAAAATAATGATTAATGAAAATAATTATCAAATTAAAAATATATTATCATATTACTATTCCTCATATTTTTCTGATCAAAATAGTATATAATTTCATTATTTTTGTAGTTATGTAATTATAGTTATTAAGCAAAAATATTTGAAATTAATTAACATTATTCTCCCTCTAATGCTCCCTGCACCTTGTAGCACACCGTCACTATGCACGTGCACGCAGGCTGGCCGTGCGCATGCAAGCTAGGTTGGGCATGCAAATCGAGCTTGTGAATTGAACGCTCATGTTGGTCGACCCGAGCCTCAACCCATCACGGCGAAACCGAAACACTAAGAGCTAGGAAATCAAAAATTCATAATCTCGGGTGGTCGCCGGAGGTCGGCCCGCATGTCGATCGAAAGGTCTTGGAGAGACCTTTCAATGGACACCAAGAATGCAGCCGGAGGGTGATCCTAGCACTGATGAGGTCTAGCCCTATGTGTCTAAAGTCGGGTGCAGGCGGCAAGATAATGGGGGTACTACGGACAACTATTTATGACACATTAAAATTTGATCGATCGAGCTCGATCATGCTCGATCAAACAATCATTCAGTCTATGAAATGGAATTTCAAAAAGAGAATCGGAGGATTGTAGTGCTATAACTGGAGAAATGGAGGTACCTCAATCAACAGCTCTGTTCAGAGGGTTAGGTCTCAAATTGGGGATGTGAGGAAACGACCATGAGTACGGCCACTACGAGCTCTTGATCGGGAGAGATGTACAAGAACACATGAGAGTGGTTCGATCGTTTGATCGAACGGCGGATAGGTCAGATTCGACCCGATTCAAATTGATCACGCCTGCTGCCCGATGGCAACTTCAACCGATTGGACAGCTGACAGTAAGCTTCAAAAAATCCTAAAAATTTACCCTTAACTAAATCAATGGTGAAGAACTCAAAAATGAAATCAGATTTTTGATCGAAGATCAATGTAATTATTTTAATTTTCTAGACATTAAAATATATTAAACTATTCAAAAAAAATTTGACAACTTCCAAAAACTCATAGAATACCACTCCTAGCTAATTTAGCGGTGAGGAGCTCAATGGTGAACTTCAATTTTGATTTGAAGATTTTAAAAAGTAGGTAATTTTAAGGATATTCAAATTGCCTCGAAATACGCATCAAAAATGAATAATCTTCAAATCGTACCAAATTTTAGGTGCAGGCTCCTATTGCCATTAAGAGTTTACTAGCAATGGTTTAAACTTAATTTGGATGTCTACAACTAAGTAACAACCACAAGTTGTTATAACTAGATTGTCATTTAATAAACAAAATGAATCTATGATCACCTTCAACAACTACACTTATTAAAATAGTTATTGCATCTAACAACACCTCTGAAGAAGTTAACTACTTAAGAAGCATGATAATTGCCCTACTAGAGAATCAGACTCAATAAGCAATAGCTATTCAAAATTTTATTTCATCTCATACTTCAGCTACGAGTAATGATGTGATAGTAGTTCCAACCACACATACACCATCAGTCCGCTGGTGGACTACTGTATAGTTTCTAGAGATTAAGACCTCCTACCTTCTGTGAAATCTATCCCTTATGGACACTATCAGTTAGCTCAAGATGGTGGAGAAGAACCATACTAGTATTAATTTCCCCAACTCTGAAGTAATCTGTTTCATGATGCCTTTATTTTAAGAGGAAGCTAAATACTAGTGGGACAACATTAGGAATTCCAGTTTCACTGATTATGACATTGAGGAAATTTCCTAGAAAGCATTTGTGGAATTATTTATAGTGGAACTTATGCCTTTGTCTACTCAAAAAATCATTGAGGACATCTTGTTGAGAATGAAATAAGATGGTCATCCTGTCTCAGGATACAAGATAGAATTCAGAAGATTAACCCGCTTTGCTCTCGATTTGCTTAGATATAAAACTGAAGATGCCACAGGTTTCAGAGTAGTATGTAAGAATCTATTAAAGACTATGTTGTTCCTTTGCATTTTACTGACTTTTCCCTACTAGTGGAAACTGTAAGAGTGGTGGAGCACTACCAATCCGAGAAGAATCTGAAGCGGAAGATGCACACGATGCCTAATTGCCATGATATTCTTAAGTGGCATAGGCTACAACATGCATAAGTATATCAAATCAAAGCTACCCTCATTTGAACTGATGAAAGGCTGCAACAAACCTCATTCATATGGCAAGTGTTATCACTTCGATCATTTTTGTTTCACATGTGGTCGACACAACCACATGTATTACAAGTGTACCCAATAGGAATCAGTTCATGGAGTTTGTATTGATCATTTCCGTCAGAATCAAGTTTTTTGCATTGTACTGTTGAGAGACTTGAGAATTGAGATAATGCCACCACCTCAAGTTGAAGTTTCTGAACTAGTAAAGGAGCAAATTTCTGCCCCTAGAATACCAATCCAAAATAACCCCATGAAGTAGGTCAACAATAATGATCCTACTATTCTTGCTTGTTTTTATGCTCTAACTCCTCTTGAGTTAATAAAAGATAAAAAAGCAGTTTCAGGAACACATTTCTAAGCATATTATCTTTTGCAAGGTTATTTTTTGTTCCTGTATATTTTACTATTGTAAGAAATTAGTACATGTTCAATCATTTAAAAGTAGGAACTTTGTGCTTAATGACAACCCTATAATGTGTTGTTTGGCATTAGGGCTAGTCATTCATTTATTTCTAAAAATTATACTAAAACTCTTAATCTACCTTTGTATAAGTTAGCAAAATTATTGAGTGCTGGACTTCCTTTCGAAGCCCATTTCAGTGCTCACAAATTCTGCAATATCAAAATTCCATTAAATAATTAAGCTTTTGAATTCAAGCTGATGGCTCTACCTATATCCATCTTCAATATTATACTCAATATAAATTGTCTTAATAGGAAAAATGCAGTTATTAATTGCTAAGAGAAAAAAGTCACACTTCATTCCCTTAGCAAGCTAGAAACATTCATATGGAAGATTAGTACACAAGCATCTTTAATCATGCAACTAAAGCTGAGAAATTGGTCAATAAAAGATGTGATGCTTACAATGATGGGTGAAGCAAAGGAAAATGTTATGCTTGCTAAAAGTAAAATGGTTAAAAATTTTGTCGATGTTTTTCCTAAGGTCTTACCTAGTTTACCTTCAGTTAGAGAAGTAGAATCTCTATCGAATTAATTCCTTGACACAGTCTATATCCAAAGCACTGTACTGAATGGCACCTAAGGAACTTCAAGAGCTTAACAAGCAACTACAAGAGCTGTTAAGCAAGGGTTTTATTAGACCTAGCATGTCTCTTTTGGGAGCGCCAATTCCATTTGTCAAAAAGAAGGATGGATCTATGCACATGTGCATAGATTATTGAGAGTTTAATAAAGCCACCATCAAAAACAAATATTCACTTCCTAAGATTGATGACTTATTTAATCAACTCTCTGGTGACGTTATCTTTTCTAAAATTAATTTAAGATCAGGATATCACCAGTTGCGAGTGAAAGACTTTGATGTCGCGAAGATAGCCTTTTGTACTCTTAATGGTCACCACAAATTTCTTGTAATATCTTTCAGACTCACTAATGTGCTATCTATTTTCATGGACTTGATGCAGTGAGTCCTAAAGCCTTTTATGGATAAATTTATCATAATCATTATCGATGAAATTCTTATTTACTCTAAATATCTTAAAGAGCATGAAGATCATCTGAGAGCAGTGTTGAAATATTGCGAGCTCATCAGGTATATGCAAAATTTTCCAAGTGTGAACACTAGCTAGACTCTAGCATTCTTGGGTCATATCATTGATGCCTAAGGAGAGGCTGCCCAATATAAGTTAGAGACTATGCTAGTTTCGAGCCATTAAGTGTGAGTTTCTTGTGCACTAAGGCCACATAGCGAAAAAGATTAGTGTAGATCAAAAAAAG
This sequence comes from Gastrodia elata, assembly GCA_016760335.1. Lineage (NCBI taxonomy): Eukaryota > Viridiplantae > Streptophyta > Magnoliopsida > Asparagales > Orchidaceae > Gastrodia > Gastrodia elata. The sequence goes on from JACERR010000088.1 coordinate 81,264, forward strand.
AATATTGCAATCCAGGATTGTGTGCAGCCTAAGTCAGTGATGGATATTCGAAACTTTCTGGGATTAGTCGGTTACTACCGAAAGTTTGTCAAGGGTTTCTCTTAGATTGTATCTCCATTGACCAAACTGAATCAAAAGCTATATCATTTGTGTGGAATCCTAATTATCAAGAGGCATTTTAGAAGTTGAAAGATGCACTCTCAACTGCCCCAGCATTTGTTCTGCCAAAGGTAGGCTTAGACTACCAAGTCTATACTGAGGCATCCAAAATTGGGTTCAGGTGTGTGCTAATACAAGAAGGAAGAGTCATTGTATATGCTTCTCATCAACTAAAGCCACATGAGAAGAACTACCCTATGCATGATCTTGAACTTGATGCTGTTATCTTTGCCTTAAAAATTTGGTGTCACTATATGTTTGGTGTTTAGTGTGCTATTTTAAGCTATCATTATAGACTCAAGTATATATTTACTCAATGTGAACTAAACTATCATCTGAGAAGGTAGTTAGAGTTAATCAGTGATTATGATATGAGTATTCAGTATCATCCTGGGAAACAAATTTTGTACTGATGCTCTTAGCCTTCATGCTACACTCTGTGCTACGATCACTGAAAGCCATATAGTTGAAGAATTCTGCAAGTTGTGCATGGAACCTATCAAAGGAGAGATGCTTAATGAACTGAAAGAATTAAGTTCAGTTGAACCAACCTTTCTCAAAGTCATCTCCTTCTCTCAGACTAAGGATGAAGAATACCTAAAGTTCAAAGTCAAAAATAAAAGTTGTCATTGCAATGATCTATAATTGTGTGGAAATGTGATCTATTTAGAGAATCGACTATGGATTCCAAAGTCCATGCACCAATAAAGTCTTGTTGAAGGCTACAATTATAGATATAGAATTTATCATGGGAGCGCCAAGATGTATCCAGACCTAAAGCAGTGATTCTAGTGGTCAAGAATGAAGAAAAGCATTGATGTATTTGTAGCAAAGTGCCATGCCTATAATCTAGTTAAGGCCCAACACCAAAGGCCTGAAGAATTATTTCATCCGCTAGAAATCCCATAATGGAAATGGTTCTATATATCGATGGACTTCATTTTGGGATTACCTAAATTAAAATCTAGAGTTGATGCAATCTGGGTTATCATCAATCGACTAACTGAGTCAACTCATTTTATTCTTATTCGACAAACTGATTTAGTGGAGAAATTAACAAAGATCTACATTAAGAAAATTGTAAAACTCCATGGAATTCCAAAATCAATCATCTCAGATAGCGATAACAGGTTCACTTCAAAATTCTAGCAAGTTGTGCATCAAGATCTATGAACTACCTTAGCCATGAGCACTGCTTTTCACCCTCAAACTGATGGACAAATAGAAAGAGTTAATCAATTCTTTGAGCATCTTCTGCATCTATGCATTTTAAATTTTGATGGTTTCTGGGAAGATCATATCCCAATTGTGGAGTTTATATATAATAATAGCTATCATGCTAGTATTAAAATAGCTCCATATGAAACTCTGTATAGAATAAAGTGCAGCACTCCACTTGCTTGGTTATAAATAAGAAGAATTCAGCTTTATGTGTTTAAATTAGTTAAAGAAACCAATAAAAATGTTCAACTCATTCATCAAAGGATTTGTGCAGTGCAAAACTGTCAAAGCAAATATCATGATGCCAGGCATTATCCTCTAAAATTCAAGGTTGGTGACTTATCTTATCTTAAAGTTGGTCCAATGAAATGTGTTTTCAAATTTGGCGTAGTTGGAAAACTCAGTACCCTCCATGTTAGACCTTTTAAGTGTCTGTAAAAGTAGGATCTGAAGCCTACGGGATTAAACTCCCAAATAACTTCTCAACAGTCCATAGCATATTTCATATATCATCATGGATAAAATGACCCAAATATCCTTCTTACTTAATTTAACTTCCAGCAATATCTCTTCAACATAATCTTTCCTATGCAAAAGAGCCAATAAAAATCTTAGCTCGTGATCAAAGGCACTTGAGAAATCGTTCCATTCCCACGGTGAAAGTGTAATAAGAAGAATCATAGTCTCGAAGAATCTATTGGAGAAAAAGAGACAAATATGCATTAAGGATATCCATAGCTCTGTGAGAATCCTAGAACATTTCCAATCCCATTTTAAAATTTTTGTCATTATTCATTATTTCATGCATAATCATCCAATATAGCGCCCGGCTTTTGAGTTGAGGGCGTTGTAGTGCGCTGTAACGCATACCTCTCAGGTCGGGAGCATCGTAGCATTAGACTCTCAAGCCAGAGGGCATCGTAGCGCCCAACTCTCGGATCGGGCGGCGTCGTAGCACTCTCCAGTACCCAGTTTTCCAAATCTTTGCAATTTTTGCAATTTGCCCTCTCTAAAAGTGAAATAATGCAAAAATATATGGTTTTAGTAAAAATACACAGTATAATTATAAATTCCTTATTTTTGAAGTTTGGATCTTTTAAAATTGGGTTTTGAATGGCAAATCATTCTTTTATAACTAATGGAAATCATGCATAATCAATCAATGTATTATTCACCTCTAAATACATAAGACAACAAAGTTTAATTTAAATTGATTTTTGACAGATCCAATCAAGTGAAATAATTGTGTTTTATCAAATCAGTCAGGTACAATGTGGCGCCCCACCCCTTGACCCACATGATCAAACTTAAGAGGTGGTGTGCCACTCTGGCAAATCCCTCACTTATTATTGGATTAGGTATGATCCATAAGCCACTAATAAGGGAAGGATGTGCACAGAATGAATATAAGAATCAGTAACTAAATCTGATATACATACAGAGTGTGAAAGCAAATTGAAATAAGTATTACATCAATTCACCATACATCAAGTAAGAAATAGTACTATAGCTCAGCAAATAATAAAGTGTAAAAAAGTAATCACAGTCACAGTACTTGTATTATTACAATATTTGAATGAATAGTTTAAAAGACAGATATAAACTCTCTCAATATCATAGAAGGTTAAAAAAGAACTAGATAATGTCTAGCTCTCCTGGCTAGTGCTCCTCCTCTATGAATGGCTCCTCTTCCTCAGCACTTAGCTCCTCCAATCTATCTAAATATGACATTATCGGTTGCATAATCCGGGCCCCAGCCAATAAATGAAAATCTTATTATACAATTATCTAAGTACAGTTTAGGCTGAATATTTTAGATGAACTATTAATGTCACCATTTTATACTTAAACACAACAAAAGTGAACTAAAAGTATAAGAGTAGTAAGCGTACAAGAAACAGGATAAGTTATAAATATAGCATTTATAACTAAATAGAAAGTGAGGCAAAAAGCACACCTCAAGCAACTAAATAAGGAATGGGCATATATATACATATATATATATATATATATATATATATATATATTGCAGTAAGTAAAAGTATTGAATGTAACGCCTAATCCTACACATGCTAATGATTATATGACATATGCTATTTAAAGACAAAAATTTGAAAATGGTACATATAGTAAGCAGTAAAGTCTAGCATCCTATAAATACATACAAGTGAGCAGGTAAGTAAAGAAACACAACTGACTGAAACATGCATTAATAATACAGTACACAGTAAGCTAAAACTGAAACAGGTATGTAAGAACTGCCATATCAGAAAATTGGCCAATCAGGCCCAGACAGAAATTCCCATAGCCTTTTTGGGCTATGACAGACAGAATAGTAATGCAAAACTGAGGAGGTAGTAATTATAAATATAGAATCTTTTAGTTATTTTACTTTTGTTTCTATTGACACATCGAGAAACAGCTTAGGAGTTAAGCATGTCTGTAAGACTATACAAGTTCCAAGCTTAACACACACTCCATAATGAGTAATATTAAGTATCCTTGTTACTCCTTACCCCTGTCCATTAAGGTAAATGTGCACTAGAACCTACTAGAATATAATTGAACCCAAGGCAACTATTATCCTAATTATTCTATATTTTCATTTCATGCACAAAGTTTTCTTATATGATATGTACAAGGAATTATGAACAAAATACAAGGAAATGTGTAGCATAAATAAATCAAGTAAGCAAGTGACTCTTCTATACATGGTGACACTGTTATTGTCTATTTAAACCATTTTAACTATTTTAAGTTACACAAGTTCATGATCTCCAATTCCTACTATCGAGTGTAACTCAGAAGCACGAACTTATAAGTTAAAAGGATTAGAACTGATCAGGTTCTAATCTAATTCAATCAAGTACGACTACAAGTTTAAATTAATAAATCATAATGTCCTAATTTGATGAATTTAGATGTTCTACCTAAGATCTTATTAAGATCTACTAACTATAGATTATGGATTAAATGCCGTGAGATTGGGGCTTAATCATATAATCCAAAAAGGATAAGACATAAGATCTAGGTTTCAGTCTAAAAGTGATCTATTGATTAAGGTAAATCCTATTAAGCAAATAAAACTTAATAGGATGAATCTCCTATTCTGAATCTAAGGTTAAAAGATAAAATAATCAAAATAATTTGTAAAATCTAGAAACTAATAAAACTAAGGATTCATTTATTGAATAACCCACTTATCCAATGAATAAAATCTAACCTATGAGCTAGTCCTAATCTTAAGAATAGTCCTAATGTGAGGTGTAAGGTCCTAAGAAAAGACTTATAAAAATTTTGGAAATTTAACTATCTTAACCTAATAACTAATTTTTAATACTTAGAATAATTCTATTATAGGTTTGATATTAGTTTTAGTGACTTAGGAGATATTTTAGGGTTTAAAGATGCTTAATCTAAAATTTAGGCAAAATGACCATTTTACTCCTACTTCAGGGTCCAAAAAGCAACTTTTTGAATTAGGGTTTCAAATTAGAATTTCTTACTTCCAAATGATTCCTTACTATCTAACATGAGGATATACATTAAGTATGCTAAATTTGGATTAGAAACGGGTCATATAGGTCCAAACTAAGGTTTTTAACCTATGGGGCATTTTAGTAATTTAATCCTAATAGGATCTAAATTTTTATGCAGTTTAGTGTTGGCTACTATTCAAGGATTCCATAGAGTCTAAGAACACTACATTCTGAGGTCATATGGCTGAGTTATGGCTATTTCAATTTCTAGGGGCAATTCGATAATTTTGTTGGTCAACGGGAGACAAAAACCGAACTCTGTTTGAAGTCTAATTTCAGCAAATTCAGTTTCTATAGCTTCTCTATAATATGCTAAGTGTATTGACAAGTAGTAAACCCAATTTGAACATCAAATGGTCAAGTTATGGCCTAACTAGGATTAGGGGTATTTTCATCATTTCTTATTTTTTAGGTTTTAGATCTTAAATATTATTTTGATTTATTTATGACACTAAAATTATAAGTTAGTTAGCACTTTGAATTTTTAAATTTGGAGTTGAATTGACCAAGTTAGGGTCAATTGAAGTCTAGGGGCATTTGGGTCATTTTTAGGGTAGGGTTCTAAATGTTACTTTTCAAACTATGCCCCAAATAAGGAAACTAATACTTCTATAGTATTGGAGCTGATATTTTAAGACCCGTATTGCCTCTATTTGGACAAATATGTTAGAAGTTGTGAGGGTTCAAAGTTTGGGCTTAAGTGAGGGGATGTCCTAAAATATCACTACATTAAATACTCATCCTATAGGAAAAGGAACAGTGCCATAATAATCCTCTAATTTTACTGATCAAAATGACATATAATTTTAATATATTTGGACTTCCATATTAATAATTATGAGTGTTTAAAAATCTTATATTTAATTTAATTGATTTGCATTTAAACAGACAACATATATACAATTAATTCTCTAATGATTAATTTGACTCAATGGCGGGACCCACTCGAACCACTGATTAGAAGGTGGGCCCCATCAGATGGGATGGCACTGCGTAGTGGACTGACGCATGCCCTGACAAAGTGCAGGCCCTGCCATTTTCTTTCGGCCATCGTGTGGGCTGAGAGCGCACAGGTCGGGCTCGGGTCGACCCGACCCGAGCTTTTCTTCCACGACATCGACCGCAGTAGAGGAGGCTATGGCAGGAAAATCCAACGCCCTTCTAGCGATGATGAGGGTCGACCCACATGGCATCGGGTAGGCATTGGCAAGGGCTAGCCATCTGAGGTTGGATCCGAACCCGGGATGACTCGAGGCGATGGCTAGGGCTAACCCTAGATAACCGGGTGCGAAGAGCACTGTCGCCCAGACCTTAAGTTAGAACAATCAGGATTGGTTGATCCCGATCAGGACCATTTGATTGCTAATGAAGCTCATGCAATAGATAAATGAACAAATATCTAGCAATTTCGCAGTCGGGATTAGGAAGTTAGAAGTTCCTTAGAAGAACGGATGAAGGAGGAGGTACGACGAGTTCTCGGGTTCATAAGTCCAGACCAGTTCCAACCATCGACGTAACCAAGGTTGTTGTAGGCCTCTTAATGGATTGCACCGATAGACCCTTCGAGGAGGGTGGCACACGGCAGTGAGGCAGCCGCGTCTGCAGGTGGTGAGGCACGTGTGGCCATCACTTAGCGCATGCTTGGGAAGACGGCACGGAGCCATTGGATCAGATCCTGCGATCCAATCGGGCGATCCAAAGGAACTGACTTAGAAACAGACAACATCAATAAGAGAAGGATGGCACCATTTGCTAGAAGTTAATTAATATTAATTAACTTATTTATTTAATTAATTCTCTCAATTTAATAAATAGTTACAATCCAAAAAATTTCCAATAAATCACTTCTAGCTAATTGAGGGGTGAGGAACGCAATGGAGAAGTCGGATTTCGATTTCAACAAGTATTTACTTTCCCATTTTCCTGGGTATTTAAATATTATTAAAATATTCTACGGATTTTTGACGACTTCCGATTGCCACCAAAACATCACCCCGAGTTAATTTAGGGGCAATGTGCGCAATGTCGAAGTCTGATTTTTGATCTAAGGTCAAAATAATTAGGTCAATTTCTAGGGTTCCTAGATTCCCAAAATCAATATTTGATCCATTTGACTCCTGATTTATCCTAGATCCTGATGGTGAACTCCTAATGACTTGCTTAGTGCACTAGGATCAAGATTAGGACTAAGATTAGTCCTAATTAACTGTGGTAACAACTTGGGTTGTTACAAAATCCCCACCTTTAAATGATGTCATCCTCGACATCACTTAAGTAGGGAGAATGAGCATGAGTGAGTTTAATAAAGCAAGAATGAGAATGATGAGAAATCATCAAGGTTCACAATTTTAAAATCCAAAACTTAAGGCTTAAGGTTGGACCATTGAAACCCTACTCCACAACTAGGTTTAGAGAATGCTAAGAACTAAGTTATTATTATCACTTAGTACAGATGGCAATAAAAATGAGAGGCTAACATTTAACCAGGATGAATGTAACCTTCAAGAATTTAGTATCAAATACTAAGTCCTAATATATGACTTAGCATTAAAGGTAGGACTACCACTTAGCAGGTGACACCACATGCTAGGCATAGGGGAATTAAGGACCGATGACCCATAAGGTCTCACACTTAAGGGACATTCATCACTTAAAAGCTTTGGCAAAATAGCTAAATTATCAAAAGACTTAACCAAGGTTAAGGGATACTAACGATTCTAGTTCAGCAAATTAGAATCCAAAGATTTGTCATCAAAGAGCTAGAGTTCTTTGACTACTTACCCTAATAGAATCTAGGATTAGAAACTAGCTAAATGACCACTTATTAGAATAAGTCTAATAATGAAGTTGAGGTATTTACGATTAAACCCCACTTAGAGAATCAAATTGGGCTGAACTAATAATCCAAATTAGCCCGACTGGGTTTTGAATATGTAAGAGACATTCATCTCTTACTAAGGGTTTGCCAAGGCAAAAGGATTCATATCCAATAAGGATACATAGCCATACGGTCTAAGAATAATGATAATTTAACACCAAATATTTAAAAGGTTTTCGAAAAAGCTCTTAATGCAAGCCATAAACTATGGCTTGGTTAAGGAACTCACTAATCCAAAAGGATAAGTGCTCGAGAGCTTAATGGGGACTTAAGCTACAACCATGAGTCATAAGCCATGACTCAGGTCAAAGGCTCTAGATCAAATGTTAATATCTAAGTCACATATGTGGCTCAGATCTTTAGGGGCTTACAGGTTAAAATTAACCTAGTCTGAAGGAGAACTCATTCCAAGGGAAGAACAGCATTGCTTGAGTCACATCATGACTTGGGCACATGTTTAAGGGTTGAACCTAAGCTACTTGGGAAGGAGAATTTCTTATCCCATGGGAATAAAATCTTTCGCAACCCAAATGCTACAATTAAGCGACATTTATCACTTAAGGAAGATTAAGGAAGAGAGAATTACCATCTCATTGAGATGGACAAATAAAGATACAAGGCTATTGTATTAAGCCACCATGAGTGACTCAATTAGGAAGGGTTCCAGAAAGTTCTAATCCCAAAATTAGAATTCAAGTGCTCGACAACTTAAAGGGAGGTCAAATTTTTAAAGAACAAATATTCTTTGACATAGAAAGAATTCTATAACTAAATCTAGTTGATATCCCATCACTAGACCAAGTATAATGAGGTAAGCCTTACTAAAATCTATACTTGTGAGTTTACAAACATAGGTTAGAACAATCTAGCCATGAAGTAAGCTCACACTAGGAAGGGCAGGGACACACTAATTATAAGGTCAATCCAAGCCAAGGCTCCTATTGTTGGCAAGGTAGTAAACCTTATTAGGGGAATAATGCTAAGTTAGAGAGAGTAACTACTACTGTGAATAATCAACTTCAAAGGGGAGAAATGTCCAATACATCGAGTCATAACATATGATTCAATGTCGAAAGTACGAGAGGATTTATAATGAATCAAGATGATGGGTTTTTCATCCAATTAGAATGATGTAATGAAATGTAATTTATAAGGCTACTATCAAGTCATAAACTATGACTTGATCAACTATGGTTCTATGGTGATGACTTTCCATTTCAACATTACTTACTCCAACAAAATAGGGTGTTGGAGATCTAATGAAATGCTAAGCTAGCATCTTTAAGTCATGATTATGACTTGCCTAATAATATACTTGATAGTTCAGTTAACTAAAAGAGTGACAGGTCATTTACCCAACTGGGTAGGTCATAACTCAGAAGAGGAACTGTTGTTATAAGTAACAAAAGTATAACTTAGAATTCAAGGTTTGACTACTTAAGCTAGGAAGCAGTAATTGTTACATCCACAATGTGGCATCCTAACACAGGATAAGCAATTTAAAGAATGACTATGAATAAGAGTTACTAAGAGAATGATGATAAAACTTAAATGCTGAAAATAATTATGTGGTCGAACAGGTGTACATGAAACAACATCGTTGCCTACGGCTACACATGGTGGTGCAAGGGTGTAGGCTCTTACATGCCCATTGCTGCCTCTCTATTTTTATGAAGGCCTAGTCGAGAGGGGTCTAGTTGATTGGGCCACCTTCCTCTTTTGACTTGATACTGTAGTTTGAGGGTGCTTGGAATGGTTAATGCAAGGACCATCAATTGTCTTATTGTACGTGCAATGTTGGAAGTAGTGACAATGTCGGCCATAAGTATATCAACATCTGTAACAGCCCTAGTGTTGTTATCCATCAATTAGTGACCCAATTGACTCTAATCCTTTTTTATTAGTCTTATAACAGTATTAGGAGCCTCCATTTCAATTTTTGTGCGATTTGGAGATCATTTGGCAATTTTGAATACTTCCTAGTTTTCTGATAATTCTAAAAATGCCTAACTTATTTAGACTTCAGAATATAAAACGGAGTCTGCCATTTGACTCACCACACCCAAATTAGCTAGGAGTGGTATTTTGGAAGTGTTTGGAAGTTATCGACCTGAATATTTAATAATATTTAAATACTCATAAAATTGAGATAATTAAATTGACCTCTGATCAAAAATTTGATTACATTTTTGAGTTCCCCACACTTAAATTAAGTAAGGGTGAATTTTTGGGATTTTTTAGAGTGCGTTTGGTTATTTTATTTTGAGTAATAAAATGTGTTTAATTTAAAATTTAAATAAAGTATTTAAACTTATTGATATAAATATTAATTAAAATATTAAAAATCAAATTTTTTTAAGCCGCGCTGATCCTGTGCATGAGGCCAGTGCAAGGGACACTGGTCTTACTCGATTTTATCTATCGAATGTTTTAAAGGTTTAATCAAGTGGTTATGATTAAATCAAGATTATTGCATGAGGAATGGTCGTTCGATCTGTAGATTGAATGGACGGCCAGATCATTTTCCTCTGTGCATCTTCCACCTTCAGCTGCAGATCGTACCCTATCGCATTCATTTATTTTACTTATTTGAGAAGCTAGGGTGAAGTAAGAAACTCGGAGGTGGTCTGGTAGCTGATTTGGAAGCTCTGCGAACACTCCCATTCCTAACCATCGCATCCTACTAGGTACTCATCCAATCTTTCATTAATTGATGTTAATACCCTTCTTAATAATCAACATTAGTAAAATTTTGCTAAAGGGTTAGTCGATCGAGCTCTGACGAGCTCGATTCAACCCTAAACTAATTTAGGGTTTTCTTAAAATTTTCGAGTTTTCTTGTTATACCATAAATCTTAATCAAGGGCATCACTTTGCCTCCATTTTTAGTCGGCACTCACCTTTGGCTCAGAGTTAAACATACTGGTAACGAATAGAACTTCCTTCCAGTGTGCAGATCAGACCTAGAAACTCTAGGATTCGCCTTATCCATCTAACCTTAATCCCTGGCTCCATTGTTTTTCTATCGAAGAAGAAACGGACAAAACTGCTTCTTTGATGGTTCAGCTTTCTCTTCTAAACTGGTGCGTCCGACCGTGGGGCTGACTCTTCGAGTCGGGGGACCCGCAATGATATGCTGATCCAGTGAATGGATGCCGCGTGTCCGAGCAGCATGCATTTCAGTGCCGCCATCAGTTGTCGGAACCGGGATTCTGTGCCCTAGATTTTTGTGTATATCATTTAATATTTCTTAATTTTTGTGTTACTGACTCTAATAATTAAATGATTAAGCAGTGATTGATTTGCATTTAATTAATGTTAATTAATATATAATTTTATTTCAAATATAACTTTAAAAATACAAATCTAAATAATACAAAATTATATACCATCTTGATCACAAAAATATGTAGATTAATAATATGCAATTTAATTTTTATTTTGACAAATATTTTAATTAGTCAATATTTAAGATTAATTAATTAAGTACAATTTAACTTCATCATTTCATGTGACCTAACTTGATGATTTAATGTCCAAATTAAATGATCAAATAGTCCATTTCACTCATAAAAATGTGAGAAACGATAATATGAAATCAAATTTAATATATAAAACCTAATTTTATAATCACTTTTTAACCCTAATTAGGACTCACAAAAACCCTAATTTTCGAAGGTTGTCCAAAATTGACATACTTAGTGTCCTTTTTTTACTTATAATATAAGGATTTCGATAATATATAAATTATTTGCATTGGGCAACAATTAGTGAATTTAGCTTATTGGCTCCTAATTAAGTGTTATTGTGATGAATTCTTTTTTCTAGATAGCATGTTTTAAGTTTTATAAAATCTAAGGATAGCTAACATATCACATTTATTTTTCCCCATGTCAAAAATAGATTACTTAGGTTTGAGCTTAGTTCTCATTTTCTAGCTATATGATACAATTTCCAAGTGCTTGATTCACTTCAACCCTAAGGTAGAAACCCTAGGATTGATTTAAACATGAATTGTTATTGATCCATAGAACTATCTTTCATATTTATTAAGTGTAGTTAGCCTTAATGTCTTAGTAATTATAAACTAATGAATCAACTAGGACCAGACTTTAGTGACTAGATTAGAACCTAGTTTAATCACCCTAATCCCTAAAGTCTTCATTTGATTTCTTTAAGGACTAGTAAAAGAAATCCCAATTTACTCAGAGTAGTTTAGGAATCCTATTGGATTCATTAAACTTTAACTATTTGGATACTTAGAACTTATAGTTCTTAAATCTCATCTTTTATTTTACTTTAAACCTTTCCTTTTATTTTAGTTTAACTAGATTAGTACTTGTCCGATTTGATCCTTCAAACTTTAACTTGGCTAGACTAGTATTTGAAGTAGATAGAACCCTCAAGTTACAATCTAGCTAGTGAGTTTTAGTGCATTAAATCTTAACTTCTAATTTTCTTACATGGTTAATTTCATAACTTTAATCCTTTCCTACTAGTCACCTAAGCCATGATTAGCTAAACTATTTGAATCTTACAGCTTAGGACTAGATTAAAATTAGCATTTATTTGTATTGATTATATTTATAAATTATTTTATCATATCATAATAAATGAAATGAAACCATTATTTTCAAAACTCCAATTATTACTATTAATTATAATTAACTTAAGATCAATATCTCAAAGTTAATTGGGAGCTCAATTAGCTCCAATCATTAAGTAGATTATTAAAATTAGTTAACTTTGGATATCACTTAGTTGCAATTATAAATTTTTCCTTGAATGCTTACTTAGCTTTGAGCCTTTTTCATATGAATCATTCATATAAGACTTTGTGCATCAATAAAACTTTCTCATTTAAAATAATAGGGGTGGCTAATTGAAGTAGCCAAGGCCAGCCTAAATTAGAGAGATAAGGATTGACATATTCTCAAAGGGTGAATATTTGAGTGAAAGTTACATTTGAAACCCTTTTTCCAATACCGGTTAGGCAGACGTGCTTAACTCCTCTCTTCATTCTATAAGTCCCTGCAAAATGAGACCTTTCTAAAAGACTTTAATTAAATAGGATGTGAGATCCTCTACAATCTCATTGATTGTGAAAACTCATCATAGCTTTTTAACTGTATTTCCTATATAGTCCTAGGCTATGTTTGTCTTAGACTATGAGTCTAAGAAACCTTCCCTACTATGTTAGCATTACACTCTCTATCTTTAGTATTGTGTTTTGCTTGCTTATAAATTCATTTAGAATATAGTATATATTGCATAATTTCAATTAATGCTTTACTGTCTCTTTTACTTACTCAGCATAAGTTCATTGAATATATACATGCTTTATTTCATTTTCATTTACTTTCAAATGCACTTTAGTTTCTTTCTAGCCTATTTAAGATGCTTTTACCTTTGTTTCCATTGTAGGATAGGATATATATTTAAGTGAGTATTCTAACTCACTTTGCATTTTCTTACTTACTTTTCCGCACTTAAATCCTTACTTTTTTGCACCTTATGCAAATTTTGTAACTAGCAGTGATATCCGATTAAATTAATATAATATTTAGCCTACTCTTAAAATATGCTTAGATTGTTTAGTCTAACCAAATTTTCTCTTTCTTGGCTTTGTCCTATCATGTTTAAATGCCAAAATGTGATGGATCAGGTACATTTGGAGGCTAGTGGAGCTGGACCAAGTGCTTAGCTTAAATTGCTTCCTCTAATAATATAATAGAATTATAACTTATTATCTTTTCACATGTGAACTTTTCTTTCTTTTAATTTACTAATAGTTTGTAATAATTAAAGCCATTTGTTTCATATTTACTATGCTTGTGCTGGAGTTTAATTAAATACTTAAATGCTTGGGATGAGATGAATGGATGAATGAATATAATTGAATGTTAATTAAATTATTTGTTGCATAATAATCTTGCATATTTACTTTGCATATTAAACTGGAGTTTAGTTGTATATTTGCTTGTATGTTAAATTGGAACTACTAGCATGTTAGATTTCATATAGAATTATAAAGTAGTTACATATTTAAGTTGAGATATATACTTAATCTTCTTGAATAAAAAAAGTCATGTGAATTATGTAAGCCTTATGGTAGATAATTATTACACATGTGATTTTCTCCCTTTAAACTTTTAGAATTGTAAATAAGCAATCCCATGTAACACATTTTCTTTACTTTAGAATTGGAAATGAGCAATCATTTGTAATGGATTGACTCTATTTTAGAACTCAAAATAAGCAATCCCAAATAACGGATTGACTTTACTTTAGAAATAGAGATGAGCAATCCTATATAATTGACTGACTCTATACTAGAACTGGAACTAAACAATCCTATATAATAGATTGATTACATGTTAGTTTTATATTGTCTTTCTTTTAATTATAACTTCCATTGGAATGGATGTCTTGTATATCTACCTTGTAGGTGTTGCTTTAGCCTATTACAAAGGAAACTCTATCAAAATTTTTAAGAATTTAAGGACTTAGAATTTTTAATTGAAAATTGTACTCATATTCTATATGTTAAATATATAGAAATTTCATACTTAGAAATGCAAGTACTTATAATCATATATGTCAAATGTTCATAAATTACACTCTCATGTATCCTTATATATTTCACATGTTAAATACTTAGAATCTTCATATATAGACTTGCAAGAATTCACATAAATAGTTTTAATTTACATATCCTACATGTATCGCATGATTAATTTTATTTCATTCTCGTATGTATTTCATACAATGTTTCATTATAATCCCTTTCATCTTAACTTAAGACCCTCATCTAAATCCTTGGCTAAACATAATATCTAATGATTTGGATTAATTTCCTTCTAATCTAGTATTAGATATTGTGGTGATGTATCAATATTGAGTTAAGTGATTCTCAATATTGTGGTCATCACAGTTGGTATCAGAGCTAAGTTGAGAACTTTAAGTTAAGATATAAAATTCATTCATCCAAAGCAAACAACAAAGTATAGTAAATACAAGTGAATGACATCTTAGGATAGTAAACACACTTCAAATTTAACAAATGATTTAAATTCTAATTTAAGATTTTATTCAAACTTACAGATGGCATACTATGAGTCTGAGCTGAGATACTTCATTAAATCATTCTTCCATTATTAGGATTATGATAAATGGTATGGCTTGACCTTTGGTCGTGTATACCAAGGAGTACCTCCAGCCGGTGGAAATGTGTTGAATAAAATATCAAAAGTATTGTATCTTTAGAGGCGATAATTTTCTTAGATTGGCAAAGAATGGCTCCATCATGATACTTTAGTATTTGATGCCATTGAATGTCTAAATCATATGTGTCTGCTGATGTTAGAATAGTTCTTTGTTATCTATGCCACGAATTGGTGGAATCATACTTATGATATGCTTGTTCATGGGTACAACCATTTACACCGTGCTCCTTCCTATGAATATTTTAGATTTATGTTTTATAATAATTTTCATCAAGTATAGTGTTGTTTCTTTTTCCACTACTTCGTTATTCCTTAATGGTTTAATGTATATAGTTTCTTTCCACTTATGCCTTTCTTTCTTCCTTTTAATTCATATATCTTCAACGTCTTCCAACTTAAGGAGAATTTTCTTTTGCAAAATTTTCAAGCTTCTGATTAATCTTTCTTTTTCCTTCTATTAGTATGAATCCTGATCCTAATGATCCAACTCCTCCAATAGTGAAGAACCCACTGCTTCTACCATATCTCAAACTGATCAAATGCAAAATCTTCTAGATTTGATGCGAGTGATGATTGAATCACAAACTCATGCTACCAAGCATATGGCATCTTTCTATACCCCTTTCATGACCTTCTCTTACCCTACCTCGACTATTTCCAACTTCTCCCCAAACTTCTTTCCCAAATCCAAATCAATTAGACATGAAAACCTAGTTCAAAGTGTAACATACCGCACCCCTACAAAATGTGTTACCACACCGGCGGTCGGTGTTACACCTGCGGCAGAACCAATCACAGAAATTGGGACTGCCGGGCCAATTAGACTGTGGATAAGATCAGAATCAATCGTTAATATCTTGTTCAGAATCCTACTCCTTTAAACTCCCAAGCACCTCCTCTTGCCTTAATGTCTCCATCTGCTAGAGGAAATACACATTATTTCAGAAAGGTGTACCTCCATCTTCCTCTCAGCATGGTCGACCCAGCAAAAGGAATAAAGGCAAAGTTGTTTCCTAATCTCTTGTGATACTTGGAGATTTCGTCTGATCTTCTTCCAAAGCACAAGAGGATAAGACTAATATTTCTGGTATGTTATGCGTTTAATTATTCCAATTCCTATTTTTCATTTTCTTCTGCATTTTATTTTCAACTTCTCTGCTTTAATTTCCATTAATTGTAATTAGAGTTTGTTTCCCCGTTATAGGAACTCTAGTTATTAAGAATCGATCTTGTGTCACACTCTTCGACATGGGTGTTGATTATTCCTTTATGTTTGAGAGTTGTGTTTCTTCCCTTAACCTTCAGCTTTTCAACCTAGTCAATTCCTAAACCGTTCAAGTTCCATATAGTGTGGAACTGTGTGCTAGTAGAATTCTGCCTAGCAAATCTTCCAATTCTTAACCAATTCCTGTGATCCAAACTTATCTTTATGTCGATTACAAACTTCAAAATAATTTTAAGAATGGATTGTGTAGTAGAATTCATTTGAGTCAACGTGTTAAGTGAATCCTAATCAATGAATTCTAAGTGAGGATGCAATTAAGTTTTTCCTCCTAAATTGGTGAGGATTTAGGAAGCTAGACTTAGTCATTACCTCTAAAGTTTAAGAGACTCGATTTAGAATCATCTTGTATCATGTCGCTTTATCAATTTCTCAAAATTGCTGGAAGGTGCAAGATTAATAGAATACCGTTAGGAGAAGTAGAGACTGAGGAAGAAACCTTATATTCCTTAGATGATTTTGAAGATCCAAGGAGGATAAAATCCAATCACCTAAAACTCTTATAGTGACTTAATCAGCGCAGCTTCAGCTATAGATCAATCACCATCCTTTAGTCTGAAATCCATTTCCTATTAAATCTCTAACTCCAACTCATGCAATCATGCCTTCTCCTATGGCAAAATCATTTCCTTTTTTGAGGTGTGATCTGAATAGAAGTGCAATCAATCTTCTTGCTACTCTGTCAAGGGTGCATGCTCTTATTTCTGTTGTCATCATTGATGGCAGGATGCTGCATCAAACTTGATTTCAAATTTAATTTCTAAGGTTTTCAGTCATTCCTATCTTAACTTTTTGCAATTCCATTCTTCATTGTGGAGCATTAGGAATTAAGTTAACTTCTTAATTTAGGATTTGAGTAGTGCCTTATTCTTACGCTGCTTAGATAGAAATCTTATTTCTCTTCTTCTTAATTAGAATATTAAGGAGATTGCCTTAGCATCTGAATAGATCTTAGTAAGAAGTAAGATGAGTTAGTTTAATTCTCTATTTAGATAGGATAATAGGAAGATGCCATAGTATTTAAGTAGATCTTATTTGCATTATGATAGCTAGTTTCCTAAATTCCTACCTAAATTGATAGTTAGGACTTTAGTTTTTAAGTGATTAGAAATCCTAACCTTTATGTGTTTAGAATCATAAGTTAAGAGACTTGAATGCCATATTTGGGGTTTGATCTCTTGACTATTAATCTTGATAGATTATATCAATGTTTGGTCCTAGAGTAAATAAGATGATTGATTTAAACCGTTTAACTTAATTAGGCGACATTGATTTAATGAAGTTAGAACTTGATGAGTTCTAATGCTTTGAGTTTAATAGAACCATTTAGCTGAGTTTACTCTGATGGTAGGATCTTATGGATCCTACAATTTTGTACTCCCAGTATAGTTTAGAATGATAGTTTCACCAACAATAGAAAAGTGAACGATAAGTATAGAATCTGTAAATCAGCCTGCGAACGAGTCTACAGAAATTACACTTGTGTCTATTCCTTTAATATTATTGGGTGGAAGTAGGTTATTTTAGCTTTTGTGGAAGTCCTTCTGGTGGTCGAGCACTAAAATAGGTATTGCTATCTTTATCTCTAAGTGCCTACCCTATAGTTGGTGGAGGTTGTACATCAAAAGCCTAGTAGACTTCTTAAGCTATTAGAAATCTCTTTCTTAGAAGTAGTCTTTCATCTCCATGGTTAATTATAATCTTGCCAATGAGTTAACCAAGGAGGTGTTGTGATTTTGGTGTTCACCAATAGATTCACCAAGCCATTTCTTTTCTTTTCAATTTTTCAATCTGACTCAGTAGAAAGGTTAGTCAAGCTCCATTCTTTAATAATCTTTTATCTGCTCAAGACACCGAATTAAAATCTTTAAGACAAAGACGACATACTTTCATCTGGATTTTGATTGACTTTTCAGCAAGACCTGTGGACCATCTTAGATATGAGTACTATGGTACATCCCTAAACTGATGGTCACGCTGAATGAATAAATCAAATTCTGAATGTTCTCTTGCATCTCTGTGTTATATACTTTGGTGGATCTTGGGAAGATCATTAAGTGTTAATTGAGTTTACTTACATTAATAGTTATCAGTCCAGTATTGGTATAACTTCTTCTAAAACTCTTTTGGAAGGAGATGTAAAACTTCAGTTACTTGGACTGAAGTAGGAGACTCTCAACTTTCTGATTCTGTGTTATTAAAAGAGACCCCTAAGAAGTCCTTCAAATCAAGCGTAGTTAGTTGGCAGCGTATGATGGATCAAGAATCTGTAAGGTGCTTTCCACTAACCTTAGAGTTTCTAATCAAATAATTTAGTTCTTTCATTTTCATTACCATTTCCTTAAACTTCCTTTTTGCATTTTCAGATTTCCTAGTTTTTATTTGTTGTGTATCGTGAGTGACACTCTTTTTAAAGAGGGGAGTCTGTAACAACCCTAGTGTTGTTACCATCAATTAGTGACCCAATTGACTCTATTCATTTTCCATTAGTCTTATGATAGTATTTGGAGCCTCCATTTCAATTTTCATGCAATTTGGAGATCGTTTGGCAATTTCCAACATTTCCTAGTTTTTTGATAATTCTGAGAATGCTTAAGTTATTTAGACTTCAGAATCAAAAACGGAGTCTGCCATTGGACTCACCAGACCCAAATTAGCTAGTGGTGGTATTTTGGAAGTGTTTTGAAGTCATCGAACGTTTCCCGAATATTTAATAATATTTAAATACTCATAAAATTGAGATAATTAAATTGACTTGAGATCAAAAATCCGATTACATTTTTGAGTTCCCCACACCTCAATTAAGTAAGAGTGAATTTTTGGGACTTTTTAGAGTGCGTTTGGTTATTTTATTTTGAGTAATAAAATGTGTTTAATTTAATATTTAAATAAAGTATTTAAACTTATTGATATAAATATTAATTAAAATAATAAAAATTAGATTTTCTTTAAGCCGCACCGATCCCGTGCGTGAGGTCAGCGCACGGGACAGCGGTCCGACTTGATCTTATCCGTCGAATATTTTAAAGGTTTAATCTAGTGGATAGGATTAATCAAGATTACTGCATGAGATCTGGCTGTTCAATCTGTAGATCGAACGGACGGCCAGATCATTTTCCTCTGTGCGTTTTCCACCTTCGGCTACAGATCATACCCTGCCGAGCAAGGGAGGGGTACAACAATCCATCTAGAGCATTTAACTCCTAATCTCCTCCTCCATTCATTTGTTTTGCTCATTTGAGAAGCTGGGGTTAAGTAAGAAGCTCAGAGGTGGTCTGGTAGCTGATTTGGAAGCTCTATGAACACTCCCATTCCTAACCATTGCATCCTACCAGGTACTCGCCAAATATTTCATTAATTGATGTTAATACCTTCTTAATAATCAGCATTAGTAAAATTTTGCTAAAGGGTTAGTCGATCGAGCACTGACAAGCTCGATTCGACCCTAAACCAATTTAGGGTTTTCTTAAAATTTTTGAGTTTTCTTGTTAAACCGTAGATCTTAATCTAGGGTATCACTTTACCTCCATTTTTAGTCGGCGCTCACCATTGGATCAGAGCTAAACATACTCGTAATGAATAGAACTTCCTTCCAGTGTGCGGATCAGACCTAGAAACTCTAGGATTCGCCTTATCTATCTATCCCTAATCCCCAGCTCCGTTGTTTTTCTTTCGAAGAAGAAACAGACAAAACTGCTTCTTTGATGGTTCAGCTTTCTCTTCTAAACTGGTGCAGTCCGACCGTGGGGCGGACTCTTCGAGACGGGGGACCCGCGGTGATACACGGATCTAGTGAATGGATGTCGCATGTCCGAGCAGCATGCATTTCAGTGCCGCCGTCAGCCATCAAAATTGGGAATCCGTGCCCTAGATTGCTGTGTATATTATTTAATAATTTCTTGATTTTTGTGTTGCTGACTCTAATAATTAAATGATTAAACAGTGATTGATTTGCATTTAATTAATGCTAATTAATACATAATTTTATTTCAAAGATAACTTTAAAAATACAAATCCAAATAATACAAAATTATATACCATTTTGATCACAAAAATGTGTAGATTAATAATATGCAATTTAATTTCTATTTTGACAAATATTTTAATTAGTCAATATTTAAGATTAATTAATTAATTAAAATTTAACTTCATCATTTCATGTGACCTAATTTGATCATTTAATGTCCAAATTAAATGTTCAAATAGTCCATTTCACTCACAAAAATGTGAGGAACGATAATATGAAATCAAATTAAATATTTAAAACCTAATTTTCATAATCACTTTTAACCCTAATTAGGAGTCATAAAAACCCTAATTTTCTAAGTTGTCGAAAATTGACATACTTAGTGTCCTTTTTCTCCTTATGATATAAAAATTTTAATAATATGTAAATTATTTCCATTGAGCAACAATTAGTGATTTTAGGTTATTAACTCCTAATTAAGTGTTATTGTGATGAATTCTATTTTTCATAGATAGCATGTTTTAGGTTTTATAAACATAAGGATAGCTAATATGTCACATTTATTATTCCCCATGTCAAAAAAAGATTACTTAGGTTTGAGCTTAGTTCTCATTTTCTAGCTATATGAATCAATTGCCAAGTGCTTGATTCACTTTTCAACCCTAAGGTAGAAACCCTAGGATTGATTTAAACATGAATTGTAGTTGATCCGTAGAACTATCTTTCACATTTATTAAGTGTAATTAGCCTTAATGCCTTAGTAATTATAGATTAATGAATCAACTAGGACTAGCCTTTAGTGACTAGATTAGAACCTAGTTTATTCACCATAATCCCTAAAGTCTTCATTTGATTTCTTTAAGAACTAGTAATAAAAATCCCAATTTACTTAGAGCAGTTTAGGAATCCTTTTGGATTCCTTAAACTTTAACTATTTGGATACGTAGAACTTATAGTTCTTAAATCTCATCTTTTATTTTACTTTGAACCTTTCATTTTATTTTAGTTTAACTAGATTAGTACTTGTCCGATTTGTTCCTTCAAACTTTAACTTGGCTAGACTAGTATTTGAAGTAGATAGAACCCTCAAGTTACAATCTTTCTAGTGAGTTTTAGTGAATTAAACCTTAACTTCTAATTTTCTTACATAGTTAATTTCATAACCTTAATCCTTTCCTACTAGTCACTTAAGCCATGATTAGTTAAACTATGTGATCTTATAGCTTAAGACTAGATTAAAACTAGCTTCTATTTGCATTGACTATATTTATAAATTATTATGCCATATCATAATAAATGAAATGAAACCATTATTTTCAAAACTCCAATTATTACTATTAATTATAATTAACTTGAGATCAATATCTCAAAGTTAATTGGGAGCTCAATTAGCTCCAATCATTAAGTAGATTATTAAAATTAGTTAACTTTAGATATCACTTAGTTGCAATTATTAAATTTTTTCTTGAACGCTTGCTTAGCTTTGAGCCTTGTTCATTTGGATCATTCATCTAAGACTTTTTGCATAAATAAAACTTTCACATTTATGATAATAGGGGTTGCAAATTAAAGTAGCCAAGGGCAGGCTAAATTGGAGAAATGAGGATCCTCATATTCTCAAAGGATGAATATTTGAGTGTAAGTTACATTTGAAACCCCATTTTCCAATACCAGTTAGGCAGACGTACTTAACTCCTCTTTTCATTCTATAAGTCCCTACAGAATGAAACCTTTCTAAAAATAACTTCAATTAAATAAGATGTGAGATCCCCTACAGTCTCATTGATTGTGATGACTCATTATTGCTTTTTAGCTATTTTTCCTACATAGTCCTAGGCTATGTTTATCTTAGACTATGAGTCTAAGATAACTTCCCTACTATGTAAACTTTACACTCTCTATCTTCAGTATTGTGTTTTGCTTATTTATAAATTCATTTAGAATACAATATATATTGCTTAATTTTAATTAATGCTTTACAGTCTCTTTTACTTACTCAGCATAAGTTCATTGAACATATACATGCTTTATTACATTTTCATTTACTTTCATAAGCACTTTAGTTTCTTTCTAACTTATTTAGGATGCTCTTACCCTTATTTCCAATGCAGGCTAGGATGTATATTTAAGTGAGTATTCTAACTCACTTTGCATTTTCTTACTTACTTTTTCCGCACTTAAATGCTTACTTTCTTGCACCTTACTTATGCAAATTTTGTAATTAGTAGTGATATCCA
This sequence comes from Gastrodia elata, assembly GCA_016760335.1. Taxonomy (NCBI): domain Eukaryota; kingdom Viridiplantae; phylum Streptophyta; class Magnoliopsida; order Asparagales; family Orchidaceae; genus Gastrodia; species Gastrodia elata. The sequence goes on from JACERR010000088.1 coordinate 103,773, forward strand.
ATTGAATTCTTATAAGGTTTAGTCTACTCTTAAAATGTGCTTAGACTGTTTAGTCTAACCAAATTTTCTCTTTCTTTGCTTTGCCCTATCACATTTAAATGCCAAAATGTGATAGATTAGGTGCATTTGGAGGCTAGTGGAGCTGGACCAAGTGCTTAGCTTAGATTACTTATGCTAATAATATAATAAAATTATAACTTATTATCTTTTTGCATGTGAACTTTTCTTTCTTTTAATTTACTAATAGTTTGTAATAATTAAAGCCATTTATTTCATATTTAGTATGCTTATGTTGGAGTTTAATTAAATACTTAAATGCTTGGGATGAGATGAATGGATGAATGAATATAATTTAATGTTAATTAAATTATTAGTTGCATAATAATCTTACATATTTACTTTACATATTAAACTGGAGTTTACTTGTACATTTTCTTGTATGTTAAATTGGAACTACTAGTATGTTAGATTTCATATAGAATTAGAAAGTAGTTACATATCTAAGTTGAGATAAATTCTTAATCTTCTTGTATGTAATAAGTCATGTGAATTATGTAAGCCTTAGGGAAGATAATTGTTACACATGTGATTTTCTCCCATTAAGCTATTAGAATTATAAATAAGCAATCCCATGTAACGGATTGTCTTTACTTTAAAATTGGAAATGAGCAATCTTATGTAATGGATTGACTCTATTTTAAAACTTGAAACAAGCAATCCCATGTAACGGATTGACTTTACTTTAGAATTAGAAATGAGCAATCCTATGTAATGGATTGACTCTATACTAGAACTAGAACTAAATAATCATATATAATTGATTGATTACATGTTAGTTTTATATTGTCTTTCTTTCAATTATAACTTTCATTGGAATGGAAGTCTTGTATGTCTACCTTGCAGGTGTTTCTTTAGCCAAATACAAAGGAAACTCTGTCAAAATTTTTAAGAATTTAAGGACTTAGAATTTTTAATTAAAAATTGTACTCATATTCTATATGTTAAATATATAGAAATTTCATACTAAGAATGCAAGTACTTATAATTATATGTGTCAAATGTTCTTAAATTACACTCTCATGTATCCTTATATGTTTCACATGTTAAATACTTATAATCTTCATATCTAGACTTGAAAGAATTCACATCAATAGTTTTAATTTACATATCCTACATATATCGCATGATTAATTTTATTTCATTCTCATATGTATTTCATACAATATTTCATTATAATCCCTTTCATCTTAACTTAAGACCCTCATCTAAATCCTTGGCCAAACACAGTATCTAATGATTTGGATTAGTTTTCTTCTAATCTAGTATTAGATATTATGGTGACATATCAATGTTGAGTTAAGTGATTATCAATATTGGGGTCGTCACAGCATCTCATGCCATGGTGGCACCTTCCATTAGGATGAGGCTTTGTACAACCATCATATGGATCATTAAGTGGGGCTACCGATGACAGAGGAGGGTTATGATTGTCGAGTGCGATCATTACTCTCTCCATTCCCTCGAATAGCTTGGCCTGAGTGTTGACCAAGACCCTTATTGCCTCCAACAGTGTGGTGGTCTCAGTTGAGGAACTATTCAAGACCGCAGAAGAGGGGGGTGATCCATTATTCATAGTTTAATCTAATTTGTAGAAGTGACAAGGTGTCTGAATCAAATAAGATTGATTTCAAATTTTTGATCATAAAGTGATTGGCGTAAGAGGTATAGTGGGTAGCCATCTGTTATGAGACGAAAGTTAGTGTATGTATTATTATAAAGTTCTCTTCTTCGTAATGCATCTTATTGAGTTCCTTTCTCGACTTGTGGAAGAGAAGGTATTAGTGAAGTAAAAATTATGAACGCTAGTGAAGGGTTTTGGTGACTTAATACAATGGATAGTCTTCCAGTTTAGTGTTTTTACTTTAGATCACTATCTACTAAGGTTCTTAACAATTTCACCCAGACTGTTAATATGTTTAGAGAAACTATGGAAAGCAAGGGGAGTGGAAGATGAACGTCCAGGATGCACTCCCACTTACCTTAAGAACAATGTATATTTTATACTTCTAAGGGTAATATCATTAGCCTTAGTGATTATTAAAGGTAAGTTGTGTTTTTATTATCCTTAGGGATACAAAATTTTAGAAAGTGGAAGGTAACTACTTAAGAGTGATTTAAGACCTAATTGCTGGTTTAAAATCCTATAGGGATTCATATGTTTTAATACGGAAGTTAAGTCCTATCATTTCAAGTTCTTGATCTTATAAATCTCATGAAGGTTTAATTTGAATTAGTTAGCTACATATTATACTTAAGTTTGTTCCTACTCAAGTTCTATAACTTATGAATGCATTTTCCTTTCTATACTCTTATTATTCTAAGCTTAAGATTATGGTGCTCTAGATATAACTCTAGTATTCAGTTAGTGGCTAATTGGTAGCAGAACAATCCATTATGTAGAGTAGAATGCAAATTCTAATCTAGCACCATGTGAAATTCTGTGATACCAACTGTGGTGCCGCACCCCCTGACCCGCAGGATCAGACTTAAGAGGTGGTGTGCCACTCTAGCAAATCTCTCACTTATCATTGGATTAGGTAGGATTCACAATCCACTAATAAGAGAAGGATGTGCAAAGAATGAATATAAGAATCAGTTACTAAATCTGACATACATACAGAGTCTGGAAGCAAAATGAAATAAGTATTACATCCTTTCACCATACATCAAGTAAGAAATAGTACTATAGCTCAGCAAATAATAAAGTACAGAAAAATAATCACAGTCATAGTACCTATATTATTACAACATTTAAATGAATAGTTTAAAAGACTAAAATAAAATCTCATTCTCATAAAAGGCTAAAAAGGAACTAGACAACATCTAGCTCTCCTGGCTAGTGCTCCTCCTCTATGAATGACTCTTCTTCCTCATCACCTAGCTCCTCAAATTTATCTAAATATGACATTATTAGTTTCATAATGCTGGGCCCCAGCCAATAAAAGAAAATCTTATTAGATAATTATCTAAGTACATTTTAGGTTGAATATTTTAAATCAATTATTAATGTCCCCTTTTATACTTAAACACAATATAAGTGAACTAAAAGCATAGGAGCAGTAAGCGTACAAGGAACAGGATAAGTTATAAATATAGCATTTATAACTAAACAGAAAGTGAGGCAAAAAGCACACCTTAAGCAACTAAATAAGGAATGGGCATATATATATATATATATTGCAATGTAAAAGTACTAAAAGTAAGGCCTAATCCTATACATGCTAATGATCATATGACATATGCTAATTGAAGACAAAAATTTGAAAATGGTACATATAGTAAGCAGTAAAGTCTAGCATCCTATAAATACATACAAGTGAGCAGGTAAGTAAAGAAATACAGCTGACTGAAACATGCATCAATAATATAGTACACAGTAAGTTAAAACTGAAACAGGTATGTAAGGACAGCCATATCAGAAAATTAGCCAATTGGGCCCAGACAAAAATTCCCATAGCCTTTCTAGGCTAGGGCAGATAGAATAGTAGAGCAAAACTGAGGAGGCAGTAATTATAAATATAGAATCTCTTAGTTATTTTACTTTTATTTCTGTGGACATGTCCAGAAATAGCTGAGGAGTAAAGCACGTCTGTAAGACTATACAAGTTCCCAGCTTAACACACACTCCTCAATGAGTAATGTTAAGCATCCTTATTACTCCTTACCCCTATCCATTAGGGTAAATGTGCACCATAACCTACCATAATATAACTGAACTTGAGGCAAGTGTTATCCTAATTATTCTATATTTTCATTTCATGCACAAAGTTTTCTTATATGATATGTTCAAGAAATTAAGCACAAAATACAAGGAAATGTATAGCACAAATAAATTAAGTAAGCAAGGGACTCTTCTATACATGGTGACACTGTTAGTTGTCTAATTAAATAATTGTAACTATTCTAAGTTACACAAGTTCAAGATCTCCAATTCCTACTATTGAGTGTAACTTAGAAGCACGCCTTATAAGTTAAAAGGATTAGAACTGATCAGGTTCTAATATAATTCAGTCATGTATGACTTCAAGTTTAAATCAATAAATCATAACATCCTAATTTGATGAATTTAGATGTTTTACCTAAGATCTGATCAAGATCTACTAACTATAGATTATGGATTAAATGCCACAAAATTGAGGCTTAATCACATAATCCAAAAAAGATAAGACATAAGATTTAGGTTTCAATTTAAAAGTGATCTATTTATTAAGGTAAATCCTATTAAGCAAATCAAACTTAATAGGATGAATCTCCTATTCTGAATTTAGGGTTAAAAGACAAAATTATCAAAATAATTTGTAAAATCTAAAAACTAATAAAACCAAAGATATATTTATTGAATAACTCACTTATCTAATGAATGAAATCTAACCTATGAGCTAGTCTTAATGTGAGGTGTAAAGTCCTAAGAAAAGACTTAAAGAAATTTAGGAAATTTACTTTCTTGACCTAATAATTATTTTTAACACATATAATGATCCTATTACAGTTCTAATATTATTTTTAGTGACTTAGAAGATATTTTAAAGTTTAAAGATGCTTAACCTAAATTTTGGGCAAAATTACCATTTTCCCCCTACTTTAGGGTTCAAAAAGCTACTTTTTGAATTAGGATTTCAAATTAGAATTTCTTACTTCCAAATGATTCCTTATTATCTAACATGAGGATAGATAGTAAGTATGCTAAATTTGGATTAGAAACGTGTCATATAGGTCCAAATTAAGGTTTTTGATCTAAGGGGTATTTTAGTAATTTACTCTTAATGGAATTTAAATTTTTATGTAGTTTACTGTTGGTTACTATTTAAGGATTTCATAGAGTCCAAGAACACTGCATTCTGAGCTCGTATGGTTGAGTTATGGCTATTTCAATTTCAAGGGGCATTTCAGTAGTTTTGTAGGTCAACGGGAGACAAAAACTGAACTCCGTATGAAGTCCAATTTCAGAAAACTCAGTTTCTATAGCTTCCTTATAATATGCTGAGTGTATTGACAGGGAGTAAACCTAATTTGGACTTTAAATGATCAAGTTATGGCCTAACTAGGGTTATGGGTATTTTATTCATTTCTTATTTTTTGGGCTTTAGATCCTAAATATTATTTTGGTTTATTAATGACACTAAAATTATAAGCTAGTTAGCACTTTAAATTTTCAAATTTGGAGTTGAATTAACCAAGTTATGGGCAATTGAAGTCTAGGGGCATTTTGGTCATTTTTAGGGTAGGGTCCTAAATGTTACTTTTCAAATTAAGCCCCAATTGGGAAAACTAATACTTTAATAGTGATGGGGCTAATTTCCTGAGTATTTTAAGACCCATATTGCCTATGTTTGGACAACAAGGTTAAAAGTTGTGAGGGTTCAAAGTTTGGGTTTAAGTGAGGGGATGTCCTAAAATGTCACTACATTAAATACTCATCCTATAGGAAAATGAATAGTGCCATAATAATCCTCTAATTTTACTGATCAAAATGACATATAATTTCAATATATTTGGACTTCCAGATTAATAATTATGAGTGTTTAAAAATCCTATATTTAATTTAATTGATTTGCATTTAAACAGACATCATATGTACAATTAATTCTCTAATGATTAATTTGACTCAGTGGCAGGACCCACCTGAACCACTGATATGAAGGTGGGCCCCATCAGATGGGATGGCGTTGCGCAGTGGGCTGAAGCGTGCCCTGACGAAGCGCGGGCCCCTCCATTTCCATTTGACTGTCGCACGGGCTGAAAGCGACTGGCGGGTCGGGCTTGGGTCGACCCGACCCGAGCTTCTTCTTCCATGAAATTGACCGCAGCAGAGGAGGCTAGGGCAGGAAAATCCAATGTCCTTCCGACGATGACGAGGGTCGACCCACACGGCATCGGATAGGCGTTGGCGAGGGCTAGCCATTTGAGGTTGGACCAGAACCCAAGATGACTCGAGCCGACGGCTAGTATGTGTGTGTATGGGTGTGCATGCATAGAGATTAGTATATACATACTCATATATACTAATCTCTATGTCTATCTGTATTATACATATATACTTATCTGTATGTGTGTTGGGTCACCCAATACACACACACACATACTATATAAGTTTATGTGTTGTGGTTGTGTGTGTGTATTGGGTATTCATACTCAGCACACACACACATACACACACACACATAAACA
>JACERR010000089.1:0-10000 GCA_016760335.1 Gastrodia elata
GTGTTTAAGTGTGTGTTTGTGTATGTGTCTATATATTTATAAATGGTTATGTGTGTGTCACACACACTCTCATATATGGTTGTAAGTATATACTAAGCACACACAAACACATATAAATAAATATATATATATATATATATATATATATATATAGGCACACACACAGACACACATAAATACAAATACACCCACATGTATATATGTGTGTATGTATGTGTGTCTATATATATATATATATATATATATATATATATATAGGCACACACAAACAAACACATACACACACACACACACACACACACAATCACACACATATAAAGATTATATAGACACACACATAAAGATATGTATACCCAACATACACACACATATAGAGAGATAAGTATATATAAGTGCGTGTGTGTGTATATGTATCACTCATATATATGTGTTATGTGTGTATGTGTTTGTGTGTGTGTTGTGTTATGTGTGCATGTATATATATATAACAATGTCTATAAATAGGTTTGTGTGTGTGTGTGTGTGTACATATATATTCTCACTCACACACATACAAACACACATATAGAGATAAGTATATATAAGTTTATGTGTATGTGTGTGTATTATGTATGTTTGAGTGAGTATGTATGTGTACACACACACACATGCACTTAGTTGTGAGTATGTATACCGAACACACACACACACACACATACACTCATATATACTATTGTGTTGTGAGTTTGTGTGTGTGTGTTTATATTTGTATATGGTCTCACAAATACACACACACACATACACACATACACATACTCAATATATAAACACCACAAACTTAGACACACACACACACACACACGCACACACACACATACACACACATACACATACTCAATATATAAACACCACAAACTTAGACACACACACACACACACACACACATACACACACATACACATACTCAATATATAAACACCACAAACTTAGACACACACACACACATAGAGATAAGTAAAAGTATATATATGGAAATTAGTATATACACACATATGGGTATACATATGTGAGTGTGTATGACAAACACACACACATACACCACACACACATACATACCACATATCGAGATAAGAATATATGAGTGTGAGACACACTCATATATATATATATATATAGAGCTCATAATTATATATCTATATATTCTTACATAGTTATATAAGTATATAGACACACACACATATGTGTTATCAAACACACACAAATAAATATATAGAGCATGTATATGATTATATAACACATACCTGTGTGTATATATATTTATATACGATTATGAGAATATATACCCAACACACACACACACAAACACACACACATATATATATACACACACTTATGGTTGTGAGTATCTATGCCCAACACACATACGTGTGTGTGCTATATGTGTGTGTCTGTTTGTGACGGTTATACATACTCACAACTATATATAAATATATAGATACACACACATGTGTTATATATTCATATAAATGCTCTATATACTTATCTGTATGTGTGTGATAACACATACGTGTATGTATTTATATACAAATATATCTATATATGTATATATAGATATATTGTTGTGAGTGTGTATACCCAACACACACAAACACATGCATTATATACGCACACACACAAACACACACACACACCACACATAAAGATTAGTATATATGAGTTTATGTGTGTATGTGTGTGTCTGTGTGTATATATATATACTATTATGAGTATGTATACCCAACAGATACACACACATACACATAGAGATTAATATATATATGTGTGTTGTATGCATATATGTAGAGACACACACACACACACCTGGAGATAAGTATATAAGTGTGTGTGTGATAACACATGCGTGTGTGTGTGTGCATGTGTGACACACAAACATATATATGAGTGTGTGTGTGTCACATGTATATAACTATGTGTGTGTGTCACATGTATATAACATATGAGTATATGTGCAGATACACACAACCTATGTGTATGTGTGTACAAACACACACACGTGTGTGTGTGTGTGTATGAGTATATATAGACACACATGCGTATGTGTTATATACAAATACTGTCTGTGTGTGTCCTTATGTGTGTTGGTATACATACTCATAACTGAATATATATATATATATATATATATATATATATATATATATATATATATATATATATATATATATATATCCCAGGTCATGGGTTCAAACCCACTAGCCACATATAAGAAAAAGAAAATATCTGTGTGTGTTATATATATATACTCATATATACACATACCCACATATAATATATATTCTCACACACACATATGTATTATTACACACATATGTATTATCACACACTCATGTAAGTTAATTTTTATATGTGTGTATGTGTATGTGCGTGGGTGTGCCTCATACACACAGACACGTAGATATATAAATATAGACACACACATATATATAATATGAATATATAACATACTCACTACTATATATATTTTAATTAGTGTATATATATATAGACACATACACACACACACACACACTTATATATACTAATCTTTGTGTTTATGTGTGTGTGTACACATATACAAACATACACAAACACGGAGGATAAGTTTATATAAGTGTGTGCATGTGTGATCGTATATATGTTTGCATAGACATACACACACCCATGGAGATAAGTACATATGAGTGTGTGTGTATGTGTATAAACATATAGACACACACACACACACACACAAATACACATAAATAGAGATAGACACACACTGATATGTATGTATACTCACACACACTCAACACATAGAGATTAGTATATATGAGTATGTGTATGTGTGTGTACGCTTATATATATATGATTGTGAGTATTTATATAGGCACACACACATATAGATATTTGTATATAGAGATTAGTATATATGAGTGTGTCACATACACATAGAGATAAGTATATATGAGTGTGTGTATGTGTGTGTGTTATGTGTGTTTGTGTGTGTGCGTATGTGTTTATACTTATCTCTATGTGTGTTGGGTGTGTGTATGTTTATGTGTGTTGGGTATATATACTCTTATATATACAGTACCTGTGTGTCTCTACATACATGCATACAGACACACACACACTCATGTGTGTGTGTGTGTTGGGTACACACACATGTATATATATATATCTATGTGTGTGTTGAATAAATATACTCACACACAGAGATATATATATATATATATATATATATATATATATATATATATATATATATATACATATGAGTGTACCCAACACACACACATATGAGTGTGTGTGTGTGTGTGTATACATGTATATATACAAATACATACACATGTGTGTGTCTATATATATGTGTCTATATATATATATATAGACACACACACTCATATATATATATGAGTGTGTGTGTGTATATGTATACTCAACACACATACACACACACACACACTTATATATACTAATCTCTATACCCAACACATATAATATAGAGAGTATGTATATAAAATCAAAAAGAGTATGTATAGAAACCACACACATATGTTTTATCACACACATAGATATATATTGGTATATAAATATTTAAATACACATGTATGTGTTATATACATATATGTGTTATCACACACACAGACACACACACACACACACACACACTTATATATACTAATTTCTATGTGTATGTATTTATGTGTGTGTGTGTGTGTATGTGTGTGTGTCTGTGTGTGTCTGTGTGTGTTTGTATGTGTATACCCACACACACAAACACACACACTCACACATATTATATGAGTGTGAGTATGTATACCTAACACATATATATATATAATCTCTGTGTGTATGTGTGTGAATGTGTATGCATCACAACATGTGTTATCTAGGAACACACACATTCACACACACTATGTGTGTCTATATAACACATGTTGTGAGTATATATACATCCATGTGTGTGTGTGTATACTCAACACACACACACACACACACACATATGGAGACCCACACACACATAGAGATTAGTTATATACTTGGGCATATGTACTTATAACTGTATATATATATACACACACTCATATATATATACAATTTTATATATATAAATGAGTATGAGTATGTACACACACACACACACATCTATGTTGGGTATACACACTAATCTCTATGTGTCTATGTTGCCAGTATGTATACCCAACACACAATACATTGTGTTGGGTATACATACTCACACACACTCATATATATATATATATATATATACAATTTTACATATATAAATGAGTATGAGTATGTACACCCACACACACACATCTGTGTTGGGTATATATACTAATCTCTATGTGTGTCTATGTTATGAGTATGTATACCCAACACACACAATACACTGTGTTGGGTATACATACTCACATACACACAGTGCCTATGTGTACTTATATATATATATATATATATATATATATATATATATATATGTGTATATTCAAAACACACATGCACACACTCATATATACTAATATTTATGTGTATATATATATATATATATATATGTATATTCAAAACACACATGCACACACTCATATATACAAATATTTATGTGTGTGTGTATTGTATGTGTGTAGAGACATTGATACAAATACATACACACTTATATATATTAATCTCAGTGTGTGTATGTCTATATATGTACATGCACACACACACACACACACACTCATATATAGATACTAATATAGATAATCTCTATATGTGTGTGTGTTACTGATACATATATACATACTAATAAAAGTATGTGTGTCACTCATACATATATACATACTAATATATATTATCTGTATGAGTATATATATAAGTGTGTGTTGTGTGTTGTGTGTGTGTGTGTGTGTTTGTGCCTATGTGTGCTAGTATGGGTATACATACTCATACTATGTGTATGTGTGGGTGTGTGTATGTGTGTTTGTGTGAGTGTATTTGTATATGTACATATTTTTTTGTCATGTGTGTGCGTGTTTAAGTGTGTGTGTGTGTGTTGGGTATACAAACTCAACACACACATGAAGGCACACATATATGTGCTATATACATGTATATATATATATATATATAGATGTGCATGTGTGTGTGTATGTGTGTATGTGTGTGTGACACAGAGATTAGTATATGTGAGTGTGTGTGTGTTGGTGTGTGTGTTGGGTATACATACTCACAACACACACATAGATATTAGTATATATATGTGTGTGTGTGTGTGTGTGTGTGTGTATTTGTGAGTATATATATATTAATATATTAGTGTGTTACACACACACAAATAAATAAACATAGAGACACACACACACATGTCTATATATAAGTAGTGTGTATTTCTATGTGTGTGGGTGGGTATACATACTCACAAATGTATAACACACACACACACATACACTTATCTGTGTCTATATATTTATTTATGGTTGTGAGTATGTATACCCAACACACACACAAACACACACACACACACATACACTTATCTGTGTGTACTCTACGTGCATCTACATATTTATTTATGGTTGTGAGTATGTATACACAACACACACACAAACACACACACATACCCACACTCATTTATATATGTCAGTGTGTGTGTGTGTATGTGTCCATATATATGATTATGTGTATATATATATATATATATATGAATATGTGAGTATGTGTGTTTATGTGTGTGTTTACATATATATATATATATATTATACAGTTGTGTATGTATATGTGTTAGGTATACATACTTACACACATACAAGCACACATGCGCACACATACGAGTATATAACATACACACACTCTTATATACATACTCATAATCATATATAAATATATATATGAGTGTGTGTGTGTATCTGTGTTAAATAGAGATTAGTATGCATGAGTGTGTGTGTGTGTGTATGTGGGTGTGTATATGTATGTGTTGGGCATACACACTTACAACTATACACACACACACTCATATAATTATATAGACACACATACACTTATGTGTGAGTATGTATCTCCAACACATACACTAATGTATACCCTCTCAATATCTGTGTGCATAGACACACACATATACACACATTCACATGCACTTATATACTTAAATCTATGTGTGTGCATGTGTGTGTGTGTTAGGTATACGAACACATATACACATACACACATAAAGATTAGTATATATATATATATATATATATGTGTGTGTGTGTGTTTGTGTGTGCACATATAAGGAGATAAGTATATATGTATGTGTGAGTACGTATACCGAACACACATAAATGAATGTGTCTGTGTGTGCATGCATATACATACTCACAATCATATATAAATATATAGACACGCACATAGATATTAGTATATGTATATAGGCATATACACGTAGACACACACACTCATACAAACTTATCTCTAAGTGACACAATACACATACACATAGATTGGTTATGAGTATGTATACCCAACACGCACACACACACAAACTCTCACATGTGAGTATGTATACCCAACAAACACACACACATAGGGAGATGTATAATTGTGTATGTCTATATTTATGTTACACACACTTATATATATATATGCACACATATATAGAGATTAGTATATATATATGTGTGTGTGTGTGTGTGTGTATACCCAACACATGATTGTGAGTATGTATGGTTGTGTGGGTATACATACTTATCTCTATGTGTGACACACACATACACAAACACACATAATTATACACACACACACACACAAACACACATAATTATACACACACACACACACACAAACACACATATACACACACACAAACACACATAACAACACAAACACAAACACACACACACACATACACATAACTAACTCATATATATGGTATGTGTAAACCCAACACACACACACATACATATATGAGTGTGTGTGTGTGTGTGTTACTCAAGATGCACACACACACATGCACTCACACTAGAGTATGTATACTCACAACCATATAATCTCTATGTGAGTATGTATAGACACACACACACACTTATATATACTAATCTTTATGTCTGTGTGTTTGTGTGTGTTTTAATGAATGTGTACGTGTATATATACTCACAAACCATATAAATGTGTTTGTGTGTGTTTTCATGTTTGTGTATATGTGGGTTGGTATACATAACACATATAGAGATTAATATATATGAGTATGTGTGTTGGGTATACATACTTACATGTGTGTATTATGTGCATATAAATATAGAGTATGTATATGCAACACACACACACATACATACACACACTCATATATACACAACATACACACACATACATAAAGATTAGTATGTCTGTGTGTGTGTCTATATATATATATCTATATCACATACCATCATACACACACACATATAGACACACAGACACACACACAGATCTATTTATATATATATTGTGGTTATGTATACCCACATGTGAGTATGTATATATAAATATAGAGATAAGTATATAAAGACACATAGATATATACTCACAACTATATATTTAAATATATACTCTACATATATATTTGTATAGGTATACATACTCACACACACAAATAGAGATTAATTTATACTTATATAGATGCATAGATCAATATATATATGTATGTGTATCACTACACACACACACATAGAGATTAATTTATACTTATGCTTATCTCTATGTGTGTGTGTATATTTATATACAGTTGTGAGTATGTATACCCAACATCGTATATATTTGTGTGTGCGTGTGTATAAAAATGTATGTGTGTGTGGGTGTGTTTGTGTTGTCTATATATTTATATACAGTTGTGAGTATGTATATCAACACACACACACACACACATGCACACACACACACAAACACACACAAACACATACAAACACAAATACACACACACACACACATACACACACACACACACACACTCATAATATATATACCCAACACTAATGTGTGTGTGTTGGGTGTACATATAGACAAACACACATACACACACACACACACACATGGAAATAAGTATATATGTGTGTGTGTATCTATATTAGTATGTATACTCGGCACACACACACACATACACTCATTAGGTATCATATAGATACCCATCACACACACATAAATACACATAGACACACACTATATGTGTTTTGTGTGTGCGTGTACTCATAGAGATTAGTATAAATGTGTGTGTATTTATATAAACTCACACACACATACACACAGACATGCACACACACATATATATACTAATCTCTATGTGTATGTGTTAGATATGTATATAAACACACACACACTCATATATACTTATCTCCATGTATGTGTGTATGTGTGTGTGTCTACATATATATTTTTATTATTTATATATATATGTGAGTATGTATATACACCCATATATACTAATTTCCATGTGGGTGTCACACATACATAGAAATTAATATATTTGAGTATATATATATATATATATATATGTATATATGTATGTATATACAAGTAGTTATGAGCGTGTATAGACACACACACACACACACACTCGTACAAAAAATTAGTATATATGAGTGTGTGTGTGTGTGTGTCTGTGTGTATACACTCAGACATAGGGACTGTGTGTGTTATATACTAATCTCTATGTATGAGTATGTATACCCAAAATATACATATACAAATAATGAGTGTGTGTGTTATATATGAGAGTGTGTGTGTGTATGTGTGTTGGGTATACATACTGACACATAATAAACACTCACATACTCATATATATATATATATATATATATATATATATATATATCTGTGTGTGTATGGTGTGTGTGTGTGATTATGATAACGTATACGTGTGTGTGTGTCTGTTGTGTGTTATATATATAGGCACACACATGTGTACTAAGCTCTATGTGTGTGTGTGTGTACCTAACACACAAACATATCTCTATGTGTGTCTTCTGTGTTGGGTATACTTATATTTATTTCTATGTATATGTGTGCCTATATGTATAAAACATAACACGTATGCACACACACATGTATGTGTTATCACACACATACACAACACACACACACACACACACACACACACACACACACATACATATATATATATATATATATATACATATATGTATATATATAATCTCTATGTGTGTGTGTGTGTGTGTGGGTGTGTGTGTTAGGTATACATACTCACAATACGTATAAATATTAGTATATATGAGCGTGTGTGTCTAAATATATATACGATTGTGAGTTTGAATATACATATCTATATGTGTGTATAATATATCTATACATACACACATATATATACGCAAACACATGCACACTAATATATATATATATATATATATATATATATATATATATATATATGTGTGTGTGTGTGTGTGTGTGTGTGTGTGTGTGGGTGTGTGTGTGTGTGTATTATCTATATGCGTGTATGTAGAGACACAGGTGTGTGTGCTTATATATCTATTTGCGGTTGTGATAATTCTATACTCACAATCGTATATAAATATATAGACACGCACATACACACTCATATATACATATATACTTATCTTCATGTGTGTGTGTGCATGTTTGTGTGTGCCACACATAGACACACACACACATAGAGATTACTATATATGAGTGTGTGTGTCTGTGTGTGTATGTTACATACATGTATATAACACACACATATACATAGAGATAAGTATATATGAGCATATCACACATAAATATGTGTTGTGTGTGTGTGTGTATCTACATATTTGTATGTATACCCAACACACACATATGTATATATATACATATATTTGTATGTGTATGTGTGTTGGGTATACATACGCAGGCACACTTATGGAGATTAGAAAATATATATACGTGTGTTTGTGTGTGTCTATATATTTATATAGGCACACACATAGAGATTAGTTTTATAGATGTTATCACATGTATGTTTATATATATATATATATATATAGGCACACACATACATGCTCATACATAGACA
>JACERR010000089.1:15000-17500 GCA_016760335.1 Gastrodia elata
ATATATATATATACATATATATATATATACCAATATTTATGTGGTTGCGACCGTATATGGACACATAGGGATAAGTATATATGAGTGTGTGAGTATGTATACCCAGCACAAACACACATAGAAGTTAGTATATATGAGTATGTGTGTGTGTGTGTCTGTGTGTGCGTATATATATATATATATATATATATATATTTATATTTATATATATATTTATATTTATATATATATATAGGTACACATAGACACACATAAATACTCATATATATACTAATATCTCAGTGTGTGTTTGTATGTGTGTGTGTTTGTGTGTATGTGTTGGGTATACATACTCAAACATGTGTGTGTTTGTGAGTATGTATACCTAACACATGCACGCACATAAAGATTATTACACACATACACATATAGATTAGTATATATGAGTGTGTGTGTGTGTATGTGTATGTGAAAGTCTGTATACCAACACACACACACACACACATGCATATATGTATATGGTTGTGAGTATGTATACATACAAATATAGACACAACCATATATATGTATATAGACATACACACACACGCACACACACTCTAATATATGGACGCACACACACACATAAAGGTAAGTATATACACACACACATTTATAATTTATATATGTGTTTTACTCACAACTGTACTAATCTCTATGTGTGTTTGTTTGTGTGTGTGTGTGTGTTGGGTATACATACTCACAACTCTATATAAATATATAGACACATACACATATGTGTTATATATGAATATGTATACCCAATATATACGTACACATATATACTAATCTCTATGTGTGTATATGTGTACATACTAATCTCTTTGAGTGTGTGTGTTTGTGCATGGGTGTGTGTGTGTCTATATACCCAATACACACACACACACACACACACACTCACACTCATATACACTAACATCTATGTGTGTCTCTATGCGTGTGTGTGTGTGTATGTGTGTGTGCGCATGATATATATATATATATATAACTATATGTGTGTGTGTATATGAAATACATGTATATACATGTGTATATACTAATCTCTATGTGTGTATATTTGTGTGTGTGTGTGTGTCTATATTTTTAAATGTGTGTGTTTATATTTTTATATGTGTGTCTCTATGTGTGTGTGTGTGTGTGTGTGTGTCTGTGTGTGTTACACTCACGAAACATACACAAATAAAGATTAGTAAATTTGTGTGCACACACACGTATGTCTATATAAGTATATATGAGTGTGTGTGAGATTAGTATATATGAGTGTGTGTGTGTGTGTGTGTTGTGTTGGTATATGAGTGTATGTGTCAATATATATATGGTTGTTAGTATACATACTCACATACAGGAGTGTGCGTGTGTGCTTATATAAATATAAGGTTATGAGTATGTATATATGTATTTTGTGACTATGCATACACACAACATACATACATACACACACACACAATCGTATATATATATATACAATAATCTCTATCTGTTAGTGTATATGTTTTGTTGGGTATAAATACTTATTATGATACACAATATATTTTATATATACATATATTTTAAATATATATATTTTAAATATTATATATATATATTATATATATATATATATATATTCTACTTTTCTCTATGTATGTTTGTGTGTATTTCTACATACTCTCAACAAACACACACTCATATGTGCGTGTGTGTGTGTGTGTATTGGGTATATATATAGGTGGTGTGTGTCACATATAGAGATTTGTATAAATGAGTGTGTGTGCTAGCTATGTGTGTATAAGTGTGTGTCTGTATGCATGTGAGTATGCACACGCACATACACGTGTGTCTGTCTATATATATATATATATATACAGTTGTGAGTCTGTATACCCAACACACACACACACAATCACACACATATATATATACAAATAAACATACAGACACACACACACACACTCATATATACTAATCTTTATGTGTGTATGTTTATGAGTGTGTATCTGTATGTTTGTGTATATATAGATATATATGTGTGTGTATGTGTGTGTGTGTGTGTGTGTGTGCGTGTGTGTATTTGTGTGTATGTGTGTCTATATATTTATATATAGTTGTGAGTATGTATACCTAACACACACACGCACACATATTTATTAATATCTTTGTATGTGTTATATATGTGTGTGTGTGTGTGCGTGTCTATATGTGTGTGTGTGTGTATCTAACAAACATAAAGATATATATATAGGCATTTTTGTGTGTGTGTCTATATATAGACACATGGTGTGTGTGTGTCTATATATGGACACATGGTGTGTGTGTGTGTGCACACACATGCACACAAATGTAGTGTGTTACTCAAAACTGTAATAATTTCTATGTGTGAGTGTTTGTGTGTGTGTATGTTGGGTATACATACTCAGAACTGTATATAAATATATAGACACACACACTTATGTGTTATACATGAGTATGTATACCTAACACACATACACATATATAATAATCT
>JACERR010000089.1:22500-27500 GCA_016760335.1 Gastrodia elata
TAGAGATAGTGTGTATGTGTGTATATGCTTTATGTATATGAGTGTACTCAAACACACACACACAAATACACATATATAGAGACACAATATGTATACCTAACACATACACACATATTTATTTATAGAGTGTGTTATACATACATGTCAACACACACACACACATACGTATATATAGACATACGTGTGTGTGTGTGTGTGGACATGTATATATAACACACTCGATATATATGCATATGTGTGTGTGTCTATATATTTATATATGTGAGTATCTATATATTTATATAAATCTCATACCCACACATATTATATGTGTGTGTGTTCAGACACACACCGTATATATATATGTGTGTGTATGTGTGTGTGTGTGTGTGTGTGTGTGTAATGTGTGTATACCTAACACACATGTATGTGTTAATACATGTACATACTCACAATCATATATTATGATTACATATTAGTATATATGTGTCAATAAATATGCATTTAGACACAGACGTATACTAATATATGTGTGTGTGTGTGTGATGGGTATACATAGATTGTATATACTATATGTATACCCAACAAACACACACACATGGGTGTGTCTATTGGGCATACATACTCTCACACACACATATATACTCTATGTGTGTGTGTTGGATATATATATACTCTATCTGTGTGTGTTTGTGTGTGTGTGTGTATGTATGTGAGAAAGAGTATGTATATAACATACATTCATATATACTAATATTTATGTATATGCATGTGTATATCTACACACACACACACATATACACCATATATACTAATCTTATGAGCATGTGTGTTGTGCTAGGTATACATGCTCACATATAAAGATTAGTATATATATATATATGTGTGTGTGTGTGTGTGTGTGTGTGCGCATGCACACACACCCACACATATAGAGATTAGTATATGTGAGTGTGTGTATGTATGTGCAGACACACACACACACATAGAGATTAATATATATGAGTTTGTGTTATATACATATGCTCTCTCTCTCACACACACAAACATACACACACACATATACATACTCACACACACACACACACACACACACACACATAGTTAGACTCACACAGACACACATACATATACACACATACAACACACACACACACTCATATACATACTCATACACACACACACACATAGACACACACACAACACATGCACACACACACACACACACACACACTCATACTTATCTCTATGTGTACATATGCACACTCATATATATACTAATCTCTTTATGTATCTATCTCTATATATATAAACACATACACATAGAGATTAATATATATGAGTGTGTGTGTGTGTGTGTATTTATATATTTATATTAGTATACATACTCAGTCTCTTTATGTGTGTATTTATGTCTATGTGTACTTATATATATATTGTATGACACACACATACACATACATATAGTTAGTATATCTCTATGTGCCTATATATATATGGTGTGTCAGTATGTGTGTGTGTGTGTGTGAGTGTTTTGTGTGTATGTCACCTAGAGATTAGTATACATATATATCTATTTTTGCATGTGTGTGTGTGTGTGTGTTTATATATTTATATATGGTTATGAGTATGAGTCTGTGTGTGCCTATGTATTGGGTAGACATACTCATAATCATATATAAATATATAAACACACACATGTGTGTGTGTTTATCCATATATATGTCTATCTATATATGTATAGTCAACACACACACTTATATATACTAATCTCTATGTATGTGCATATTTGTATATATATATATGTGTGTGTATATGACATTCACATGCACTCTCATATATACTTATCTGTGTGTATCTATATATATATAGACACACATACTAATATATACTAATCTCTATGTGTGTGTGATGGCTATGCATACTTATAACCATATATAAATATATAGACACACACACACACTCATATATAGGTACATAGAAATTAGTATATATGTGTGAGTATGTATACCCAACACACATACATACACAATACACACACACACACACTCATATATACTAATCTCTATGTGTGAGTATATATACCCAATGCATTGACACGGCATATGTGTTAACCATATATATATATATATATATATATATATATATATATATATATATATATACTAATTTCTATGTGTGTGTGTTCGGTATGTAGACCCAATACACACCCACACACACATATATGACTGTGAGTATATATACCCAATACACATATATTCTTATCACACACACACACACACACACACACACATATATATATATATATATATATTTGTGATGACCCACTTAAGTAGTAATAAGTAAAACTCTTAAATATCGAGACACTTTTTCAGATAACAGTGGAGTTCCTGATAAGAACTCCAAAGTTAAGCGTGCTCAGGTCGGAGCACTCCCAAGATGGGTGACCTGCTGGGAAGTTATCTTCTGAGGGCAAAACCGTGAGGCCTTTCTGGCCAAAGCGGACAATACCTTGGTGCTTAAGAGTTTAGGCTATTACAAATGGTATTAGAGCAAACCATAGGGTGTCAAATAGGAGCTAAGTGCCATACAAGGCAAAGTACCACTTCATGTGAGCAGCGTCTTGAACCCGTGATGGTTAAGGTGCTACATGGTTGAGGGTACCTCTTGCACCTGTAGGGGTCACCTCTAGTTCTATCTACCCAATGAATGGTTCTTGGATCTGTGTGTGGATACTGACGAGGACATCAGTTACTTAAGTTGGGGAGATTGTGATGACCCACTTAAGTAGTAATAAGTGAAACTCTTAAACATCGAGGAGCTTTTTCAGATAATGGTGGAGTTCCTAATAAGAACTCCAAAGTTAAGCGTGCTCAGGTGGGAGCACTCCCAGGATGAGTGACCTGCTAGGAAGTTATCTTCTGAGGGAAAAACTGTGAGGTCTTTCTGGCCAAAGCAGACAATACCTTGGTGCTTAAGAGTTTAGGCTGTTACAATATTAGACACCCATACTATGTGTTATCACCTAACACATGTGTGTGTGTCTATGTCTCTATGTATCTATATATTGTATGTGTGTGTTGCATGTGCTGGGTATACATACTTATACATAGTGTCTATATATTAATATATATAAGTACGCACTCATATATACTTGTCTATATATTAGGTATATATGAATATATAACACATATGAGTGGGTATGCGTGTGTGTGTGTGTTATCACACACAAACACACACATACACATTGAGATATATATGTGTAATAACCCACATACACACACAAATGCACACACATAGATGTGTGCACACTGTATATAGATGTATACGCAACACTCATACACATATAGAGATTATTATATATATGTGTGTTATACACATACATACAAACACACACACACACACACACTCATATATACTAATTTCTATGTGTGCTTGTGTGTTGGGTATACTTACTATTCTCCATATGAATATGAGTATGTGTGTGTGTATATGTGTTGGGTATATATACTCACAACTGTATAATGTGTATCTCCATGTGTGTATGTGTGTGTGGGTGTGTGTGTGTGTGTTGGGTATACATACTCATAACACACAGACACATATATACTAATCTTTGTGTGTGTGTGTTTGAGTGTGTGTGTATGTATTATGCACACATACACACACATGTGTGTTTTTGTGTGTGTGTGTGTGTCTATATATTTATATGGTTGTGAGTATGTATATTGTGTGTGTGTGTATACGATTATATTAGGTATACATGCTCATAACACACATACACACACTCATATATATACATATATATAGACACACATGTATATATTATATACAAATATATAGTTTGTGTATTGGGTGTGTGTGTGTGTGTGTTATGTATACTATTGTGTTGGGTCTACATACTCACAATATACGCACATACACTCTTATATATAGACTAATCTCTATGTGTGTGTTATATAGATGTATATAACAAATACACAAATACATAATATATATAGCCACACACCCACACACACAAACACACACACATAGAGATTAGTATATATGTGTGTGTGCACATACGGTTGTGAGTATATATATATATATATATTCAGTATACACAGAGATTGTATATAAATATATGGAGATTATTATATGAGTGTGTGTGTGTGTGTGTTGGGTATGCATACTCACACACAGCACAACACACACACACACACACACACACTCACATGTGTGTCTGTGTTTGAGTGTGTGTATGTATTGGGTACACATACATGGGTATGCATACATACACTCATATATAGACACATACATGCACATATAAATATAACACATACACATACATATAGAGATTAGTGTATATAATTCTGTGTGTGTGTATGCGTGTGTGTGTGCGTGTGTGTGTGATATAGGCGCACACAAACCTAGAGATGAGTATACATGTATACCTCACACACGCATGTGTCACACACAGACACACTCATATATACTTATGTCTATATGTTTGAGTGTGTGTGTGACACACATGTGTGTGTGTTGTATACATAACACTTATCTCTATTTCTTGTGTGTGCCTCTATCACACACACACATACACACACACACACTCATATATATTAATTTTTATGCGTGTATGTGTGATCCATATATATATATATATATATATATATATATATATATATATACTCACACTCATATACCTAACACACAAATACACATACTCATATATACAAACACATATACACAAACACATATACATAGAGATTTGTATATATAAGTGTGTGTAACTATATATAAATATATGTGTGTGTGTGTGTGATAAACACACACGTAGAGATAAGTATAAGTGTGTATGTCTATACACATGCACACAAGTGTGAGTATGTATTGTGTGTGTATACCCATCACATACATATAAACAAACATGCATACAGACACACACGCTCATGTATACCCAACACATACACACACACAAACACACACAAACACACACATAGAGATTCATATATATGTATCTATATATATTTATTCATGCT
>JACERR010000089.1:35000-47500 GCA_016760335.1 Gastrodia elata
GTATGTATGTGTGTATGTGAGTATGTATACCCAACAACCATTATCAGTGTGTCTATAGATAGTTCTGAACATGCACACACACGTGCACACAAGACACACAAACATGTGTGTGTTTGTGTGAGTTTGTGTTAGAGTTGTATACACACTCATATATACTAAGCTCTATGTGTGTGTGTGTTTATGAGTAACGCACACACACACACACATAGAAAGTGTGTGTGTGTGTGTGTCTATATATTTATATAGATATATACACACAAACAAACATGCATACAAACACATAAATTATTATATACGTGTGTGTATGTGTGTATACATAATCACAAACACACACACACACATGGAGAGTGTGACACTGATTGTATATATGTGTGTAGTATATATGAGTGTGTGTATTGGGTATACATACTCACAATTATATATAAATATATAGACACACTCATATATTACATACATGCATACGGACATAGATACTACATAGATATATATATATATATATATATATATATATATATATATATAATATGAGTGCACACACATACACATAGAGATTACTATATATGAGTGCATGTGTGTGTTGGTATACGTGTGTGTGCGTGTCTATTGAGTATACATACTCACAACCATATATAAATATATGTGTGAGTATGTATACCTAATACACGCACACACAAATTTGTGCACACACTCATATATATGGGTCTACATATGAGTATGTGTATAATAATATGAGATTATCTATATACATGGTATATATATGGGTATGCATATTCACAACCATGTATGTGTTATATACACACATACTCATATATACTTATAGGCATGTATGTGTGTGTGTAGATATATAGACACACACACACACACTCATATATATATACACACACACATATAAACATATAAATATCATTGTGCTTACGTGTGCGTGTCTACTATGGGTGTGAGTATATATGAGTGTGTGCGTGTACATATGTGAGTGTGTGTCTATATATATATATATATGTATATATATATATATATATATATATATATGTGTGCGTGTGTGTGTGTGTGTGTGTGTGTGTGTGTGTGTTGGGTATATGAATATATATAGACACATACGCACACACACATATATAAACATACACACATAGAGATTAGTATATATATATATATATGTGCGCGTGTGTGTGTGTGTGTGTGTGTGGTACACACATGAAGATAAGTATATATATATGTGTGAGTATGTATACCCAACACACATGTACAAGTGTTTGTGTATGTGCACACACACACATTTGTGTGTGTGTGTGTGTGTGCATACATATACATACAACCGTATATAAATATATAGATGCACACGTGGAGATTAGTATATGTATATAGGCATACACACATAGACACACACTCATATATCCTTATCTTTATGTGATAACACACACACACATAGATTGGTTGTGAGTATGTATACCCAACACACACACACACACACAAACACTTATATATACATGTGAGTATGTATACCCAACAAATACACACACATATATAGAAGTATAAGTGTGTATGTCTATATTTATATAACACACACTTATATATATATAGGTACGCACACATAAAGAGATTAGTATATATATATATGTGTGTGTGTGTATACCCAACATACGGTTGTGAGTATGAATGGTTGTGTGGGTATACATACTTAGATTTATGTATGACACACACACACACAAAAACACATGCACATACAAACACTGACATATGAGTATGTATGGCTGTGTGGGTATACATACTTATCTCTATGTGTGATGCACACACACAAAAAGACACACAAACACACACACCCAAACACACACACACTCATAAACATAAACACAAAAACACACACATACACACACATAATTGACTCATATATACATGTGTGTGTGTGTGCATACATGCATATATAAGTGTATGTGTGTGTGTATGCCCAACACACACACACATAGAGATTAGTTTATATGAGTGTGTGTATACATACATGCATATATGAGTATGTGTATATACATGCATATATGAGTGTGTGTGTGTGTGTTACTCAAAAAATACACGCACACACTCACACACACACATAGAGTATGTATACTCACAATCATATAATCTCTATGTGAGTATTGTATAACCAACACACACACATACACACACACACTCATATGTACTAATCTTTATGTCTGTATGTTTGTGTGTGTTTTATATGAGTATGTGTGGGTATATATACTCACAAACCATATATATATATATATATATATATATATATATATATATATATATATTTGTGTGTGTCTATGTATATATGTGTGTGTGTATATGTATGTATGTGTGTGTGTTCAGTACACATAACACACGTAGATATTAATATATATTAGTGCGTGCATGTTTGTGTGTATGTATTGGGTATACATACTCACATGTGCTGCTATGTGTACACAAATATATAGTATGTATACGCAGCACACACACGCCCACACCCCCACACACACACACACTCATATATACTAGTTCTTATGTGTGTGTATACATACACATAGAGATTAGTATTTATACATAATAGATATACACACACACACACACAACTATATGTATACTTATACTTATATATATGAGTGTGCATGTATGTGTTTGTGTGAGTGTGTATATATATTAAAATACAGTTATGAGTATGTATACCCAACACACACAAACACACATATGTGTTATCACTCACACACACACACACACACACACACATATATATATATATATATATATATATATATATATATACACACACACACAAACTCATATATACTTATCTCTATGTGTGTAACTCATATATCACACATACCACAAGACACATATATACGTGAATGTATGTGTGTATGAGTATGTATACCCAACAACCATTATTAGTATAGGAATCTCAATATGTGTTATACATATATGAGTGTCTCTATATACGATTCTGAACATGCACACACATACACACACAAGACACACAAACATGTGTGTGTGTGTGTTTGTGTGTGTATGTGTATGTGTCACAACTATATATAATACACACGCATATATACTAATCTCTATGTGTGTGTGTGTTTGTGTGTGTGTGTCTATATATACCCAACACACATACAGATATACATACATGCACATATAGATTAGTATATATATGTGTGTGTTATATATAGTTGTGACACATAGAGATAGTATATATATGAGTGTGTGTGTGTTTGTGTGTGTGTTTGTCTGTATGCATGTATGTAGAGACACACACATACACAAACACCCACATACACACACACACTCATACATACTTACGTATGCGTATCACATACTTGTGTGTGTGTCCACACATGTGTGTGTGTGTGTGATAACTGACACAGAGATAAGTATATATGAGCGTGCACATAGAGATTTTTATATTTGATTGTGCTATACTATATATAAGTATATATGTGTGTGTGTATTTGTGTGTGTGTGTGTGGGTACATATATAAGTGTTTGTGTGTGACTATATGGGTGTATGTGTGTATCTGTGACACACACACATACAAACACACACACATATAGATTAATATATATGAGTGTGTGTGTATGGTTGTGTGTCATATATATACATATATGATTGTGAATATAAATATATCGACACACGCATAAACACACACTACGTGGGTATATATATATATTTATATATAGGCATACACACACACAAACTCACATAAGTGTGTGTATGTCTATGTGTGTGTGTCTGTGTGTTGAATAATACATACTCACATAGGCGTATGAGTATGTATATCCATTATCAAGGACTACATAAAAATATATATTTATATATGTGTGTGTGTACAATATATATATACTAATCTCTATATGTGTATGTTATATATGAGTGTGTGTGTGTATTGGGTATATATACTCACAATTGTATATAAATATATTGAGTTGAGTATACACACTTATATATATATATATATATATATATATATATATATATATATATATTTATATATATGTCTCTACATAAATGCATACGGACACACACACTCACATATACTTACCTCCATGTGTGTGTATATGTATGTGTATGTCTACATACTCACAACCATATATATATATATATACACACACACATATATATATATATATATATACTCATATCTATATATAGAAATACACACGTATGTATTATATCTATACATGTATGTATATACACTCACATATGTGTTATATCTATACATGTATGTATATACACGTATGTGTGTATGTGTCTATATATGAGTGTGTGTGTCTGTAAGCATATATTTAGACACACATACACATAACACACAAATACACACATAAATATTAGTATATATGAGTGTTATGTGTGTGTTTTGTATGTGTGTGTGTATTTGTGTGTGTGCGGGTTAGTGTGTGTATGTGTGTGTGGGTTAGTGTGTGTATGTTTTTATATATTTATATATGATTGTGATCAGTTGTGAGTATGTATACCCAATACACACACATATGTGTTACATATATATATATATATATGTATATATATATATATATATATATATACACACACACACTTATATATACTTATTACTATGTATGTGTATACCCAACACATACACACACATATACATATATATAAACACACACACTCTGTACATATATATATCTTAACACACACACACACACACACTTATATATACTAATCTCTATGTGTGTGTGTGTGTCTATGTAGGTAAACATACTAGCACACACAGTTGTGTGTGTATATATATCGTTATGAGTATGTACACCCAACACACACACACACACATGTATATAACACATACGTGAGTGTTATCACATGCACACAGATATGTATACCCAACAAATACACACACACATTCATATATACTTGTCTCTATGGGTGTGTGTTTATTCTATATATACTAATCTCTATGTGTGTGTGTGTGTCTATGTAGGTAAACATACTAGCACATACGGTTGTGTGTGTATATATATCATTATGAGTATGTACACCCAACACACACACACACACATGTATATAACACATACGTGAGTGTTAACACACGCACACAGATATATATACCCAACAAATACACACACACATTCATATATACTTATCTCTATGAGTGTGTGTTTGTTCTATTTTAACATATATATGTATATATATATTTGTGAATGTATAGAGATTAATTTATATGAGTGTGTGTGTGTGTCTGTATGCATGTATGTAGAGATACACTTACACACACACAAACAGATACTCGCAATCCTATATATATATATATATATATAAACACACACATTGAGATTAGTATATATGAGTGTGTGTGTGTGTGTGTGCGTGTGTGTGTCTCTGCATATATGCATACAGACACACACACACACTCATATATATTAATCTCTACTCACATATTGATATATAAACATATATTTATTAAAATATAACATACACACACACACAAAGAAATTAGTATATATTAGTGTGTGTGTGTGTGTGTTAGGTATACATACTAACAACCATTTATAAATATCAAAACATATACGTGCACACACATATATATATATTTTAATATAAATGTATGTATTTATATTTGTGTGTGTAGAGATTAGTTATACAGTTGTGAGTATGTATATACATTCGTGTATATCTATATATATAAATATATAGACACACACACACACACACACACACATATATATATATATATATATATATATATATATATAATACACACATATATTAGTTTATATGAGTGTGTGCGTGTGTGTATGTGTGTGTGTTAGGTATATATACGCACAACTGTATATAAATATATAGATACACACACATGTATGTATATATGGCACATACTTGTATATACATACTCACGCACACATATATAACACACACACACATCGAGATATATATATATATATAAATATATATATATATATATATAATATATACATGTGTGTGTTTATATATTTATATATAATTGTGAGTATGTAAGAGTATGTGTGTGTGTTGGGTATATACATGCATACTCACAACCGTATATAAATATATGAACACACAAAGGTAACACACACGTATGTGTTATATATATTTTTATGTGTGTGTGTGTTAGATATGTGTGTGCGAGTATGTATACTCACCAAACAGATACACATCGCACTCACAAACAAACACATACACACACACACACACACACAAAACTATATGTGTGTGTGTCTATATATTTATATATGCCTATATATATAGACACACACACACACCCACACACACTCAAATATACATGTGTGTGTGTATTTGTGTGTGTGTGTCTATTATACACAAATATATGAGTGTATATATACAATGAGTATGTGTGTTTGTATATGTGTGTGTGTCTATATATATACATACACACACATACACACACACATACACACACACACCCCTATTCTAGTAATGGCACCCGGCCCATTGGGAAAGGAGAATTTCTAGTGAGATGCACAGGAAGACGGAAACCTTTTTACTGATATTGATATATAGTAGCGCGAAGCAATTCGGGTTGGCTTCTTTGACGTCAGATGAAACGGAGAGGAAGCGAGCTAACGAGGCAAAATCCGGCCATTGCATTGATCCGATGGATTCCGTTGGTGAATGCGAAACCTTTCGAGTAGGTTTTGAAACAGATATCTTTGACAGGAGCCAATGAGAATGAGACCAAGAGCAGAAGATGAACCAGAAGCTTCCCAGTCATTTATATATTTATATACACACACATACACACACACATACACACATTTATACCCATATATGTGTACACACAGACACACACACTAATACATATATACATTTGTGTTGGGTACGGTTGTGAATACAGGACACACACACCCAACACACACACACACATACTCACACACACACGCTAATACACACACACACACACACACACTTATATACACAAACATATGTGAGTGTGTGCCTACACATATATACGGTTGTGTGTGAGTGTGTGTGTTGGTTATACATACTCACAATACACATACTTACAATATTTGTGTGTTGAGCATACATACTAAAAAAAGTGTATATATACTTATCTCTATATGTGTTGGGTATATATATATATGAGTATGTGTGTGTGTGTTTTGTGTATATATATATATATATATATATATATGTGTGTGTGTGTGTGTGTGTGTGTGTGTGTGTGTGTGTGTGTGTGTGTGTGTGTTGTGTGTGTATATATATATATATATATGAGTGTGTGTGTGTGTGTGTGTGTGTGTGAGTGAGTATGTATACCCAACACGCACACACACACACACACTCATATAAGAATACACTCAGACAACACACACACACACACCCACACACACTCATATAAAAATACACTCAAACAACACACACACACACACACACACACACTCATATTCATAAATATGTATACAAATATAGAGACATACACACGTATATATTTGCAAACACCCACATAGACAAGTACACACACACATAGAGATAAGTATATATATTTATATATATGTGTATATATACATATATATGAGTGTATGTGTGTGATATATATAAATATAGACACACATACACACACACACACAAACACACACACATATGAGTGTGTGAGTAGAGATAAAAATGTTTATAAACATGAGTATGTGTGTGTGTACTTATCTCTATGTATGTGTGTATTTATATAGAGAAAAATACACACACATATAGAGATAAGTATATATGAGTGTGTGTGTGTGTGTATGTGTGTTGTGTGTGTATCCAACACACACACACACACACTCTCATTTATACTAATCTCTATGTGTGTGTATTTGTGTGTTGGGTATGCATACTCACAACACACAGACACACTCATATACCCAACACACACACAATTATATATACTTATCTCTTTGTATGTGTGTGTATTCGGGACATAAATATATAGACACACATATATATATATCTGTGTGTGTTGAATATATAACACACACAAACATGCACACTTAGTGTTAGTATAAGTATATATATACATATAACATATACGTGTGTGTTTGTGTTGTGTGAGTGTTCATATAAATGAATATATAACACATATGTGTGTGTGACACACACACACACCCATGTATTCTATATAACACATATGTTTACACACAAACAGTGTATGTGTGTGTGTGTGTGTTTAGTGTGCATTTGTATTGGGTATACCTATATAGATACACACCTATGTATGTGCGTGTGTGTTTGTGTGTGTGTCGGGTACACATAGGCTCACATACACACACACACAGACTCATAAAGATTAGGATGTATGAGTGTGTTAATATCTGTGTGTGGTATACTTATACTTATCTCTATGTGTGTGTTGGACACACACATACTTATATATACCCAACACACACACATACACATAAACATATAAATACATAGAGATTAGTATATATGACTGTGTGTGTATATGTATTGGGTATATATACTCATAATCATCTATATACATATGTATACCCAATACACACACACACTCACATACACACACACACACACACATTCATATATATTAATCTCTATTTGTGTGTGTGTTTGTGTGTGTGTGTGAATATATAAATATATAAGATAAGTATATATGAATTTGTTTATGTGCGTTATATTATATATATATATATATATATATATATATATATATCTATATATATATATATATATATATGTATGTTTATATATTGTTATATGTGTATGTATCACAAAGAGATAAGTGTAAGTACACACACACAAACACATATGTGTTATATATGTATACTGATCTCTATGTTTGTGTGTATGTGTGTGTGAGTATGTATACACACACACACAAAGATAAGTATATATGAGTATATGTGTGTGTATATATATGTATGTTAGGTATACATTCTCACAATCATAGACATACACACACACACTCATATATATATATATATATATATATACATATATATATATATATATATATATACATATATATATATATATAGTTGTGAATATAAATAAATAGACACAAACACAGACACACACAAATAAAGATTAATATACATGGGTATGTGTATGTGAGTGTGTGAGTGTGTGTGTGTGTTTCTATATATGAGTGTGGACTATGTATATTTATTTATTTATATACATGTGTATATATATACACACACACACATACATTCATATATACTTATCTTTATGTGTGTTTGTGTGTGTGAGAGTGTATATATATATGTGGTACACACATATATATTAATATATGTGTGTATGTGTACCCAACAGACACACACACACACATATACTTATCTCATGTGTGTGTATGTGTGTGTGTTGTGTATACACACACATATATACTAATATATGTGTATGTATCGTATAAATAAACACACACACACACACATAAAGAGAGATTAGTATATATGATTGTATGTGTGTATGTATATATTATATATATATATATATATATATATATATATATATATATATATATATATATGGTACACACACATATATATTAGTATACTTATGTGTGTGTACCAACACAAACACACATACACACACCTAGAGATTAATATATATATATATATATATATATATATATATATATATGTATGTGTGTGTGTGTGTTGGGTATACACACACACGTATACTATTATATATATGTGTATACCATATACATATATATATATATATATTGACACACACACACACACATGCACACACACTCATATATACTAATCTCTATGTACATATCTCTATGTGTGTGTTTGTGTGTGTGTGTGTTGGGTATATATATATATATATATATATTTGTGTGTGTGTGGTAACACTTACGTGTATACACACACGTTGAGATTAGTATATATCAGTGTGTATATATGTATATGTGTGTGTATGTAAATATATACACATGTATGTGTTATCACATGTATATTTATTTACATGTGTTAACACTCATGTTTTTATATGTATGTGTCGTGTGCGACACACACACTCACATAAACACACAATATAGATGATTGTCAGTATGTATATATCTATGTGCACACACACAAACACACATGTATACACACACAGAGATTAATATATATGAGTGTGTATGTATGTGTGTATGTACATTAGTTTATATAAGTGTGTATATGTGTGTGTATGCATGTGTGTTTATGTTTGTGCACACACACACGTAGATATTAGTATATCTGAGTGTGTGTATGTGTATGTGTTCAGTGTGTCTATGTGTATATGTTTGTTGGGTATACATGGAGATTAGTATATTATACTTATCTCTATATGTGTGCGTGTGCATTTGTGTGAGTGTGATTATGTGTGTGTATATCTCTAATTATTTGTGTTATATATGGTTGTGAGTTCTATATATTTATATATGGTTGAGTATACATAATAGCACATACACACACACACAAACACACATATTTATATATATTAATCTCTATGTATGTGTGCGTGTGTATGTGTCTATATATTATATACTTGTGTGTGTGTGCACAAACACACGCACACATGGAGTGTGTGTGTATATATATGAGTGTATGTGTATGTGTGTCAGTGTGAATGTGTGTGTGTGTGTATGTATGTCTGTGCACACTCCATGTGTGTGAGTGTGACACTCATACGGTTGTGAGTGTGTATACCCAACACACATACTCACACACACAGATCAATATATATATATATATATATATGGTTGTGAGTATGTCTATATATTAGATTGTGAGTATATATATAGGCACACACACACACACACAAATACACACACACGCACACAAATCTCTATATATGTGTGTCTGTGTGTGTGATGTATACTCAAACACACACACACACATACACACACTCATACATACTTATTTCTATGTATGTGTATTTATATAATATACATACTTATCTCCATGTGTGTGTGTGTGTATATCTGTTAAACAAACATACATATACACACATACTCATATATACTAATATCTATGTATATGTGTTTGATATACAGATTCACACATAAATAGAGATATGTATGTATGAGTGTATATATATATATATATATATATATATATATATATATATATATATATATATATATATATAATACCAAAATATATAAATACACGCATGTATATTAATAGACACACACACATTCATATACACTAATCTCTATGTGTGTGTGTATCAAAATAAGATAATACACACATACACACACAGATATATATATATATATACAGTTGTGCGTTTGTGTGTGCTACATGAATATAATATATACGTGTGTGTATAAACACATGCACACACACATAAACATACACACACACACACACACACAGATATATAAGGATAACTATAAGTACTAGTATATATGTATGTGTCTATATATATATACCCAATACACACACATATATACTCTCAACTATATATATGTGCCTATATATGTGTGTGTGTGTGTATGTATTGGGTATACATACTCACAGCTATATATATGAGTGTGTGTGATAATACATACGTGTGTGTTAATACAAACACACACACATAAAGATTAGTAGATATATAACACACATGTGAGTATGTATACCCATACACAAATACACACACACATCCATATATATATATATATATATATATATATATATATGTACTTATAGTTATTTATATATATTTGTGTGTGTTTATATGTGTGTGTGTATGTATACCCAACACACCCACACACACATAAGGAGATAAGTATATATGTACACTCATATACAATATTCTTTATGTGTGTGAGTATGTATACCCAACACACACACACACATAGAGATAATATATAAATGTGTGTGTGTTTGTCTACACACACACATGGAGATAGGTAACACACACATATATTAGTATATATGAGTGCGTGTATATGTGTGTGTCTATGTGTTCAAACACACCTACAAACACACACACATATAGATTAATATATAAGCATATAGGGATTAGTATATATGGTTGTGTGTGTAAGTATACCAAACACACTCACACTAATCTCTATATGTGTTTGTTGGGTATACATATACTAACAACACATAAATACACACACACACACATAACCGTATATAAATATATAGACACACACACACAAACATATATACTGATATACACAAATATACACAAATCCATATATACATACATACATACATCCATATATGTATGTATATACCCAACACACACATACACGCTCATATATAATGCATATATAAGTGTATACAAACACACACACATAGAGATTAGTGTATATGAGTGTCTGTGTCTGGGTGTGTTATGTTTATATGCTTAATCGTATTATAACTATATGTGTATGTATGTGTGTTTGTGTTTATGTGTGTGTTGTGTCTATGTTCATAACCATATTATAACTATATGTGTGTGTGTGTGTTGGGTATACATACTCAACCATATACATATATATTTATATACACATGTGTCACATACACACACACAAATACACATACTCATACATGCTAATCTTTATATGCATTTGATGTGTCTATATACCTATGTGTGTGTGTGTGGA
>JACERR010000089.1:60000-62500 GCA_016760335.1 Gastrodia elata
CTCATAATATATATACTCTCACGCACACACACACACACACACAAACACACTCATAATATATATACTCGCACACATACACGCACATAGTGTGTTGTGGGTATATATTGTCACATATAGATTTGTGTGTCTATATATTATGATTAGTATGTCTGTCTATTTGTGTTCACACCCACTCACACACACACAAACACACCCACACATACACACACACAGTGTGTGTGTATTTATATATGATTTTAAATATGTATACCCAACACACACACACACTCATATAATAGTATATATGAGTGTGGTGTGTATGTGTGCCTGTGTCTATATATATGTATCAGTGTGTGAGTATATATCAGTGTGTGAGTATGTATACCCAACGCACACGTATAGAAATTAGTATATATGAGTGTGTGTGTGTGTGTGTGTGTGTGTGTGTGTTTGTCTGTGTATATGTATATATGTATATATATATATATATATATAGGTACACATAGACCCACATAAACACTCATATATATACTAATATCTATGTGTGTGTTTGTGTGTATATGTGTTGGGTATACATACTCACACATGTGTGTGTTTGTGAATATGTATACTTAACACATGCACACACATAGAGATTATTACACACACACATATTTATAGATTAGTATATATGAGTGTGTGTGTGTGAGTGTGTATACCCAACACACACACATACACACACACACACACACACACACACACACACACACACACACACACACACACACATATATATATATATATATATATATATATATATATGAGTGTGTGTGTGTATATATAATAATATAAAAGAATAATACATGTGTGTGGTGTGTTTCTGTGTGTGTGTGTTTGTGTGCATGTATATAAATATATATATCAGTGTGTGCATCTGCGTATATTTATACTTATGTCTGTGTCTATATATATATATATATATATACTCATATGTACTAATCTTTATGTGTGTGTATATTTATAGTATACCTGACACACATAGAGATAAGTATATAAGAGTATGTGTGCGTGTGTGTGTGTGCATGTATATGAATATATATATCAGTGTGTGTGTGTGTGTATACTTATAATTATCTCTATGTCTATATATATATATATACACACTCATATATACTAATATATATGTGTGTGTTTATTTATAATATACCTAATACACACACAAACATACACTCCTATATGTATACGGTTGTGAGTATGTATACGTAGTCATAACCGTATATAGACACACGCACACAAACTCTAATATATGGACACACACACACACGCACACATAGAGGTAAGTATATACACACACATATTTATATGTGTTTTACTCACAATCGTATTAATCTCTATATGTTTGTGTTTGTGTCTGTGTGTGTATGTGTGTGTTGGGTATACATACTCATAATTGTATAAAAATATATAGACACACACAAGTATATGTTATATATGAATATGTATACCCAACACACACATACACATATATACTAGTCTCTAGGTGTGTATGTGTGTACATACTAATCTCTATGTGTGTGTGTCTTAATGTGTGGGTGTGTTATGTGTCTATATACCCAATACACACACACACACTCACACTCATATATACTAACCTCTATGTGTATGTCTCCATGTGTGTGTGTATATGTGTGTGTGTGCATGTATATATATATAACTGTGTGTGTGCGCATATGTGTTAAATACATGTACATATATGTGTATATACTAATCTCTATGTGTGTATATTTGTGTGTGTGTGTGTATGAGTTTGTGTGTGTTACACTCACACAAACACACACAAATAAAGATTAGTAAATTTGTGTGCACACATATGTATGTCTATATAAGTATATATGAGTGTGTGTGAGATTAGTATATATGAGTGTGTGTGCGTATGTTGTGTTAGGTATATAAATGTATGTGTCAATATATATATACGGTTGTTAGTATAAATACTCAAATATATGAGTGTGTGTGTGTCTATATACATATAAGGTTGTGAGTATGTATATATATATATTTTGTGACTATGTATACACACAACATACACACATACACACATACAATCATATATATATATATACACTAATCTCTATGTGTTAGTGTTTATTTTTTGTTGGGTATATATGTCTATATATGAGTGTGTGTGAGTATGTATACCCGCAATAA
Source organism: Gastrodia elata (assembly GCA_016760335.1). Classification (NCBI taxonomy): domain Eukaryota; kingdom Viridiplantae; phylum Streptophyta; class Magnoliopsida; order Asparagales; family Orchidaceae; genus Gastrodia; species Gastrodia elata. The sequence goes on from JACERR010000089.1 coordinate 62,167, forward strand.
TATATGAGTCACACACACTCACACACACAAACATACACATATAGAGATTAGTATATATGAGTGTGTGTCTCTACATACATGCATACAGACAAAATGGGTATATGTATATATACCCAATACACACACACATGTCACACATAGACACACACAAACATATATGGAGATTAGTATATATAGTTGTGAGTATGTACATAAGCATATACACACACTCATATATACTAATCTCTATATGTGTGTATTTGCGTGTGTGTGTGTGTCTATATAATTATATTCATAATCGTATATATATATACACACACACCTGCACACACACGTATATTTAAGTGTTTGTGTT
>JACERR010000089.1:67500-70000 GCA_016760335.1 Gastrodia elata
CTCATATATACTAATTACTATGTGTGTGTGTGAGTATATACTGATATCTATGTATGCACACATATACACACACACAAATATTAGTATTTATATATCTCCACACACACACTCATATAAACTCTCTTTGAGTGTGACACATACATAGAGATAAACATATACATGGTTGTGAGAATGTATACCTAACACATGCGTAGAGATAAGTATATATACCCAAATTTCATATATACTAATCTCTATGTGTGTGTATGTATCTCTACATACATGTACAATTATATATATATAGGCACACACACACACACTCATATATACTAATCTTTATAAGTGTGTGAACACACACACATATATGAGTGTGTGTGTGTGTGTAAGTGTGTGGGTATACATACTCACACAAACACACAAACACACACATAGAGATCACACACACATATAAATATATAGACACACACACACACACACACACACTCATACACATATATATAGACACACACACACATAGTACACACACACGCACATAGAGATTAGTATAACACACACACACATAGAGATTAGTATAACACTTACACACACACAAACACAGATACACTCACACTCACACACACACAAATGCATAGAGATACATACACACTAATATATATATACCCAACACACACACATAGGCACACACATAGACAGATTTTCTAATATATACTTATCTCTAAATATGTGTGTTTATATGTCTATGTGTGTGTTTGTATATAGTCTATATCACACACACAGAGATATATATATATAGATATAGACACACACACACACACATAGACACACACATACACTCATATATACTAATATTTATGTGTGTATTTTTATGTGTGTGTATCTTTATGTGTGTGTGTGTGTGTATATATATATATATATACATATATATCTGTGTGCGTGATAACACATGTGTGTGTGTCTTTATTTTTGTGTGACAAATATGTATGTACGTAAGTGTGTGTGTGTGTGTGTATCTATATATTTATATATAGTTTTGAGTACGTATTACCAATGTGTGTCTATATATTTATATACGGTTGTGAGTATCCAATACACACACGCACATACACACTAATATATACTGATCTTTATGAGTGTGTGTTTGTGTGTGTGTGTGTGTTAGGAATACAAACTCAAAATGCGTATTGTGACTATGTGTTGTTTGTGTGTGTGTGTTAGGTATACATACTCATAATTGTATATAAATATATAAACACACACATACACACAATACACATTCGCAACACATATTGTGAGTATGCAAACCTAACACGCACACACACATAAACACACATATAAATATTAGTATATATGAGTGTGTGTGTGTGTTTGTTAGGTATACAGACTCACAATGTGTGTTACAACTATATATATAGTGTGTGTGTGTGTATCTATATATTTGTATATGATTATGATTATGTATACCCAATACACAGACACACACACACACTCATAATATATATACTCTCACGCACACACACACACACACAAACACACTCATAATATATATACTCACACACATACACGCACATAGTGTGTTGTGGGTATATATTGTCACATATAGATTTGTGTGTCTATATATTATGATTAGTATGTCTGTCTATTTGTGTGCACACCCACTCACACACACACAAACACACCCACACATACACACACACAGTGTGTGTGTGTATTTATATATGATTTTAAATATGTATACCCAACACACACACACACTCATATAATAGTATATATGAGTGTGGTGTGTATGTGTGTTTGTGTCTATATATATGTATATATATATATATATATATAGAACATACACACACACATATATATTTGTATATATGAGTGTGTGTGTGTGTACATACTCACACATATATATAGACATACACACTCATATATAGTCACAGCCATAAATAAATATATAAACACACTCTCGTATGTGCAATCGTGTGTGCGTGTGTGTGTATACCTGTGTGTTTATGTGTGTCTCACATGGAGATGTGTATATAATAGTGTGTGTGTTTGTGTGTGTGTGTGTGTATATTACCCATACATGTGACTGTGTGTGTCAGTGGGTGTCAATATATTTATATACGGTATGTACCTGTGTTTGTGTGTGCCTATATATATATATATATATATGTTATACATATATATAATATATATGTCATACATACATAGAGTTTAATATATATGAGTGTGTGTGTATGCACACACATAGAGAGATTAGTATATATGAGTATGTGTATGTGTGTGGCTGGATATCTATATATTTACGATTATGGGTATTGTTAGATACAAACATAAACACAAGGATATGTATATAAAAATTACACACGCACACACTCATAAAGATATCTGTGTGCCTATATATACCCAACACACACACACACACACACACATACTCATATATGGTGTACTCACACACACACACACACACACTCATAAAGATATGTGTGTATGTGTGTGTGTGCCTATATATACCCAACACACACACACA
>JACERR010000089.1:75000-77500 GCA_016760335.1 Gastrodia elata
CAAACACACTTAGAAATATATATTAGTATATACAAGTTTGTGTGTGCCCAACACACACACACACACACACACACTTATACACACACACACTCATATAGATGTTTGTGTATGTTTGTGTATGTTTGTGTATGTTTGTGTGTGTTGACATATAATTGTTGAGTATACTCATACTCACATAAGAAAAAAAACAACTATAAGTATGCATATATAGACACACATAAACATCTCTATGTGTGTGTCACTCATATTTATGAGTATGTATACCTAATCCACACACACTCATATATATTAATCTCTATATGTGTGTATATATATGAGTGCGTGTATGTGTGTGTAATGGGGATACATGCTGTGTGTGTGTATATGTTATATACTAATTTTTATGTGTGCTGATTATATATGTAACACAGACACAACCGTATATATATATGGGCCTATGTATATGTAACACACACTCATATAAAGACACAAACACACACACACACACTCACAACTGTATATGTGTTATCACATATACTTATCTCCATATCTTGGATATTATTTGTGTGTGTATATGTGTCTATATACTTATCTCTTTGCGTGTGTATTTGTCAATATAAATATATAGATAAAGTTGAGTGTGTTATATACAGGTATGTTAACCCACACACACACACATACACACACATAAATACGTATATATGAGTGTGTATTGAGCATATATTGTGTTGTGTTGTGTGTATAATCTCTATATTTTTATATTAGTATTTATACTCAATCACCACGTGTGTGTGTTTGTGTCTGTATACGCTTATATATATATATGACGCGACACACACACACAAATATAGAGATTAGTATATAACACATGTGTGTGAGTGTGTGTGTGTGTGTGTCTATACTAATCTCACACACTCATATATATATATATATATATATATATATATATATATATACACACGGTCGTGAGTATGTATTCCCAACACATGAGTGTGTGTATGTGTATATTGGGTATACATAACAAAAATACACATACATAAAGATTAGTATATATGAGTGTGTGTGTGTCTTTATATTATATACAATTGTATATGTATATATATATATATATATGCATATATTATATGGTTATGGGTATGTATACCCATATAAATATATAGATACACAGACACACACACATACACACACACACACATTTATATATATATATATATATATATATATATATATATATAATGTTATCAACTTGGGGGCCCTCCCAAGGTTGTTTTTTTTGAGCTATGCTTTTTTGGCCTTTACTGTTAGCCTCACAGCTGGTCTTGTAAAACTTTTTTGCTGATGTAATGAATTGCATGCTGAGATGACTTTTTTGGTATATATATATATATATATAATGTATACCCATATAAATATATAGATACACACACACGCACACGCACACACACACACACACATATATATATATATATATATATATATATATATATATATATATATATATATGTATATTCATAAAGATTAATATATATGAGTGTGTGTATGTGTGTATGTATATATATATATATATAGATGCACACACATACACACAGGCACTCACACATAGAATATACCCATGTGTGTGTGTGTGACACACACATACATAAATACATAGGGATTAATATATATGAGAGATAAGTATATATGAGTGTGTGTGCTTGTTTATCTATATATATATATGTGTGTGTATGCACACACACATAGAGATTAGTATGTATACACACATACTCATATATACTTGTGACATATCCATACTCATATATATATTTAGGCACACACAAATACTTATATATACTAATCTCTATTTGTATGTATATGCTTATCTTCTTGTTTATGTGTGTGTGTATATATAAATATATAGACACATGTGTGTGTGTGTGTGTGTCAACTAATCTTTCTGTGTGTGTGTGTGTATGTGAGTTTGTGTGCAAGTCTGTGTGCGTGTGTGTGTTTATGTGTTTCGCACACACACGCACACTCACAGTCTTATATACTAATCTCCATGTATGAGTGTGTGTGATATATATATTTGTATACCAACACAAACACACACCCACACTCATATATACTTATCTATATGTATTGGGTATACACACTCATATATAGAGATTATATGTGTGAGACACACACACACACACAAACACACACATACACAAACACACACACATAGAGATAATATACACAAACACACACTAAATATATAGACATCACAAACATTGACACACACACACACACACATATAGAGATTAGTATATACACACGTATGGGTATACATATATGAGAGTGTATGACATACACATACACATGCACACAACAGACACACATATATACCATAGATGAAGATAAGTATATATAAGTGTGAGACACACTTATATATGCATATATAGAACTCACAATTGTATATCTACATATACATAAATATATAAATAAGTATATAAACACACACATGTATATGTTATCACACAAACACAGATATATATATATA
>JACERR010000089.1:82500-90000 GCA_016760335.1 Gastrodia elata
GAGTATGTATAACCAATATAGATATATATAATCTCTATATGTGTGTGTGTGTCATAATGTATATGTTATATTGACACACATACACACACACATACACACACTATTGTGTCTATATAACACTTATGTTGTGAGTATGCACACACACATAGACATTAGTTATATACTTGGGTATACATACTCACAACCATGTATATATATATATATAATATATATACTCATATATGTACAATTTACATATATATATGAGTGTAAATATATATACACACACATGTGTCTATTGGGTATATATACTAGTCTCTATGTGTGTGTGTGTTGTGAGTATGTATAGCCAACACACACACACACACACACATTGTGTTGGATATACATACTCGCACACACACATATACAGTTCTATGTGTACCTATATATATGTTTGTGTGTGTGTGTTTATATATATATATATATATATATCTGTATGTGTATATATATTTTTATATGTGTATGTATACCCAACACAAGCATGCACACACCCATATATACTAATTTCTATGTGTGTGTGTGTGTTTGTATGTCTATATGTTTATATGTCTATATGTCTATATATTTATATATGATTGTAAGTATATATACCCAATACATGGTTGGTATGTGTGTTATGTTTATGTAGAGACAGTCATACAAATACACATACTTATATATACTAATCTTTATGTGTGAGTGTGTGTGTGTGTGTTTGAGTGTGTATATCACACACACACATACATACACATAGAGATTATCTATATAAGTGTGTATATTTGAGTGTGTGTGTGTGTGTGTGTGCTTATGTGTGTTAGTATGGGTATATATACTCATACTATGTGTTTGTGTGTGTGAGTGAGAGTGTGTATATATATATATACATATCTCTATGTCATGTGTGTGTGTGTTTGGTATACATAACACACACATGGAGACACGTGTATGTGTTATATACATGTATGTATATATAGATGTGTGTGTGTGTGGGTGTGCATGTGTGTGACACAGAGATTAGTATATGTGTGTGTGTGTGTGTGTGTTGGGTATTTATACTCATAACACACATAGATGTTAGTATATATAAGTGTGTGTGTGTATACATACCACACTCACACACACACACACACATACACATACACTCACATCACTCACATAGATATGTATATATATATATATATATATATATATATATATATATATACATGTGTTTGTGTGTCTATATATATATATATATATATATATTGATCTGTCACTCACACACACACACACACACACACACATATATACTAATCTCTAAGTGTGTGTGTGTGTGTTTGTCAATATGTATATATCAATATATGGGTGTGTTACACACACACACAAACCCAAATATACACACACAGAGACACACATGTCTGTATATATGTAGTGTGTGTTTGTGTGTGTGTGTGTGTTTGTGTGTGGGGGTATACATACTCACAATCATCTAACACATACACACATATACAAACACTTATCTATGTGTGGGCATGTATGTCTAAATATTTATTTATGGGTATGAGTATTTAGTCCCAACATACACACACACACACACATACACACACTCATTTATATATGTTTATGTATGTGTCAATATATATGTGAGTATGTGTGTTTGTGAGTGTGAGTCTAAATATATATATATATATATATATATATATATATATATATATATATATGTTTATGTGTGTGTGTGTGTATGTGTTGGGTATGTATACTCACACACATTTAAACACACACACACACACACACACACTCATGTGTGATTATGCATATCCAACACACACACACACACGCACACTCTCACATACTCGTATATACTTATCTCTATGTATGTGTGCATCTATATGCACACACATACACACTCTCATATATAAAAATACACACACACATAGAGATAAGTATATATGAATGTATGTATGTGTGTATGTGTGTGTTGGGTATGCATACATATATATGAGTGTGTGTGTGTGTGCGTGTATATATATATGATTGTGAATATGTACGCCCAACTCACACACACATATATTTATGAATGTGAGTATGTATACCCAACATACACACATATGTGTGATAGTTTATATATATCTATGTATTTGTGAATTGGGTATACATACGCACATCGATATATATGTGTGTGTGTGTGTTGGGTATACATACTCACAACCATATATATATATATATATAAACACACACAATTATTTATACGTATGTGTACCAAACACACACACATATACTTATCTCTATGTGTGTGTGCGCGTATTGGGTATACTAATCTCTATGTTGTATATGTGTGTGTCGTATATTTGTTTATGTTTGTATACACACTCACAACCATGTGAGTGTGTATATATATATATATATATATATATATATATAAATGTATGTGTGAGTTATATACCCAATATATAGACATACACAATACACACACATATAGAGATTAGTATATATGAGTGTATGTGTGTGTGTATGGGTATATGTGTGTTTGTGTGTCTAGTCGATATACATACTCACAACTATATAAGAAAATGTGTGTGTTGGTGTGTGTATTTTTGTGTGAGAGTATGTATACCCAATACACACACACACACACACACACGTTAGTACACATACTCATTTATATGGGTAAACATATGAGTACGTATATAAATATATGAAATTATATATATACTTGGTATATATATAAGTATACATACTCACAACTGTGTATGTATTATATATACATACACTCATATATATTTACAGGCATGTATGTGTGTATGTAAATATATAAACACACACAAATACACATACTCAAATACAAACACACACATATATATGCATATATATTTGTGTGTGTATGTGTGTGTGTCTATTGTTGGTGTGAGTATATATAAGTGTGTGTGTGTGTATATATGTATGAGTGTGCATGTATGTATGTGTCTATATATATATATATATATATATATATATATATATATATATATGTGTGTGTGTGTGTGTGTGTGTGTGTATTGGGTATACAAACATATATAGATAAACACACACACACACATATATATAAACACACACACGTAGAGATAAATATATTTATTATTGTGTGAGTGTGGCACACATATGGAGATAAGCTTATATGTATGTGCGAGTATGTATACCCAACACACATATATGAGTGTATGTGTGTGTGTGTGTGCTTAAATATACATACTCACAGCCGTATATAAATATATAGACACACACATAGAGATTAGTATATGTATATAGACATACATATATAGACACACACACTCATATTTATTTCTATATGACACAACACACACACACACACATATATAGAATAGTTGTGACTATGTATACCTAATACACACACAAACACATACATGTCAGTATGTATACTCAACACACACACATAGAGAGAAATATAAGTGCATACAGTATATTCTGTTACACACATATATAGGTATACACACATATCGAGATTAGTATATATATATATATATATATATATATATATATATATATATGTGTGTGTGTGTGTGTGTGTGTGTATACCCAACACACAATTATCAGTATATATGGTTGTGTGGCTATACATACTAATCTCTATGTGTGCCAAACACACACACACAAACACACACACACAAACACAAACACACACACACACACACATATAGAGATTAGTATATATGAGTGTGTGTGTGTGTGTGTACATACATGCATATATGAGTGTGTGTGTGTGTGTGTATTACCCAAGACACACATACACACACACTCACACATAGAGTATGTATACTCACAATTGTATAATCTCTATGTGACTATGTATACCTAACACACACACACACACTCTTATATACTAATCTCTATATATGTATGTTTGTGTGTGTATTATATGAGTATGTGTTTGTATATATACTCACAGACTATATATATATGTGTGTGTGTGTGTGTGTGTGTGTTTGTGTGTGGGTGTATTCGGTATACATAATACACATAGAGATTAGTATATATGAGTGTGTGTATATTTGTAGTGTGTTGGGTATACAAACTCACATGTGTGTTAACACACACACCCATACACTCATATATATGTACATAAATATTTAGTATGTATACCAAATACACACACACACACTCATATATACTAATCTCTATGTATATGTATACATACTCATATGGAGATTAGTTTATATACACAATAGACACACACAGTCAATATAAGTATACTTATACTTATATATATGAATGCGTATGTTTGTGTTTATGTGAATGTGTATCTATATATTTATATATGGTTATGAGTATGTATACTCAACACACACACGTATGTGTTATCACACTACACACAACTACCCAACACACACAAACATATGTGTTTTCACACACACATGGATATATGTATATATATATATATATATACCACACACACACACAAACTCATATATATATGTGTGTGTGTATTTGTATATTTATATATGTTATGTACACCCACTGTGTCACACACACATATTAGTGTGTGTTGTGTAACATATACATGTGTATACCCAACACACACACACACACAAACACACATATAATACACACACTCACAACCATACACACACAACCGTATATATATAGACACACTCACATGCATACATACATATGAGTGTGTGTGTGTGTGTGCACGTATGTATACCCAACAACCGTTATTAGTATAGAATCTCTATGTGTATTATACATATATGAGTGTGTCTATATACAGTTATGCACACACATAAGAAAATTAAAAATCTGTGTGTTTGTGTGAGCATGTGTCACAATGGTATATAACACATACTCATATATACTTATCTCTATGTGTGTGTGTGTTTGTGTGTGTGTGTGTCTATATATATATAACACACACACACATACACATACATATAGAGATAAGTATATATAAGTGTGTGTTATATACGGGTGTGACACATAGAAATAAGTATGTGTGTATATATGTGTTTGTGTGTGTGTGTGTGTGTGTTTGTATGCATGTATTTAGAGACACACATACACATAAACACACATATACACACACACACACACACTTATATATACTTATGTGTGTGTGTCCACACATGTGTGTGTGTGTTAGCACATATGTAGAGATAAGTATATATGAGTGCGCACATGGAGATTAGTACATATGAGTGTGTCTATACTATATATAAGTTTATACATGTTTATGTGTGCGTGTGTCTTTATGTATATATTTTGAGACACACACATACACACTCATATATACTTATCTGTGTGTGTGTGTCACATATATGTGTGTGTCCACATATGTGTGTGTGTGATGATATATACATGGAGATAAGAATATATGAGTGCGTCTATACTATATATAAGTATATATATATATATATATATATATATATATATATATATTTGTGTGTGTGTGTGTGTGTATGTGTGTGTGTGTGTGTGTGTGTTTGTATGTGTGCGTGTGTCTCTCTTTACACGTATGTATTATACACATGTATGAGATAAGTATATATGAGCATGTCAACCATATATAAATATAATGATATACACATGTATGTGTTATAGCACACACACATATGTGTGCGTGTATATATATATATATATATGAATGTGTATACATACTCACACATACATAGAAATAAGTATATATCAGTGTGCGTGTGGTGTGTGTTGAGACACACACACACACACAATACACACACACAAACACTCACATAGATGTATATATGTGTGTATATATAGGAATGTACAGACACACGCACATCCTCATATATAATTATCTCTATTTGTGTGTGTGTGTGTTGGTTATTCATACTAATAATTATATATAATATATATACATACTCACAATCATATATATAGACATATGTGTGTGTGTGTGTGTGTATTTATATATATATATATATAGCTTAGTATCTATGACTGTGTGTGTGTGTGTCTATATACACATACTTATTTCTATATGTGTTTGTGTGTATTTGTGTGTGTGTGTGTGTGTGTTAGGTATGCATACTCATATATACTAATTTATGTGTGTGTGTTTATGTGTTTATATATATATATATATATTTATATATGTGTCTATATATTTATATACGGTTGTGAGTGTGTGCATGTGTTGGGTATACATATAGATTATCATACACACACACACAAACACACAAACACACACACACACACACACACACAAATAAACACACACATAGAGATTAGTATATATGAGTATGTGTGTAAGTGTGTGTGTGTGTGTGTGACTCATATATACTTATCTCCATGTGTGTGTGTGTGTGTGTGACTCATATATACTTATCTCCAAGTGTGTGTGTGTGTGTGCATGTCTATATATTTAGTAGATTAGTATATGTGTGTGTGTAAACTCTGTGTATGTCACACACACACATATAGAGATTAGTATATATATATATATATATATATATATATATATATATATATATATATATATATATACAGTGTGTGTGTGTGTGTGTGTGTGTGTGTCAATTTTATTTATATACAGTTGTGAGTATGTATACCCAGTACACACATACATACACACACACTAATATATACTAATCTCTATGTGTATATTTTAGTGTGTGTGTGTATTTATATTTATATATGTTGTGAGTGTGTATACCCAACACACGCATACAATCAAGAATATATATACGGTTGTGAGTATGTATACCTAACACACACACACACACACTCATATATACTAATCTCTATAGTGTGTTTATATATATATAAATATGTGTATGTGTGTGTGTGTATACATGTATGTAACACATTTGTGCATGTGTGTGTGTGCACACACTCATATATATAGTATGTATACCCAAATGTGTGTGTGTGTGTGTCTATATGTACACATACTCGTATGTGTCATATATATGTATATATATATATAACACATAGGCATTAGTATATATATCTATGTGTGTGTGTTTTTGTGTGTATATAACAAAATGTATATGTGTGTGTGTGTGTGTGTGCTAGGTATATAGACTCACACATATATAGTAATCTCTACGGCTGTGAGTATGTATATCCAACACATACACACACACATATAGAGATTAGTATATATGAGTGTATGTGCGTGTGCGGATGTGTATACATAGTCGCAACCACACAAATGTTGGTTGTGACTATGTATACATACACAAGTGTGTGTGTGTGTGTGTGTATTGGGTACATACACAAGTGTGTGTGTGTGTGTGTGTGTATTAGGTATATACATAAGTGTGTGTGTGTGTGTGTATTGGGTACATACACAAGTGTGTGTGTGTGTGTGTGTGTGTGTATACACACACACTCATATAAATTAATCTCTGCATATGTGTCTACATAGAGATAAATATAACAGTATATGTGTGCGTGTTGGGTAAACACACATATATAGAGATGTCTAGATATGAGTATATGCATACACATACATTCTCACACACACACACAAAAACAAACACACACACACACACATACACACTCATA